>JAZHYW010063565.1:0-21409 GCA_037355805.1 Ixodes ricinus | reverse complement strand
GCTTCGTTCGGTGCATTATTGCTCAATTATTCGATTCGTGTGATTCCGGTTTCCAAAAATCGCCTTTACCTAAAGATGAGAAGAAAATTGTCTCCGTATGGTGTGGACAAAGTCGTAGCGCCGCTTGCCCATACTCATACATTCTATTCATCAAGTATTGGTTCATCACTGGTTTGTCACGTTGCATAGGAGCCGAGCATTCAACGAACTCTAGCAAAGGCTTCAGTCGCCACCGATCCTCGGCCACTTCGATCAGTTTGCAGAGACAAAAATCCACCCGGACACCAGCAATACGGGACGCAGGGCAAGAGGGTATGGGATAAGTAATTGCCTCCGCCAGCCAAACACTGTCAAAGGCAGAGACCAATTACTCGGCGACTGAGAAGGAGTGTCTTGCTGTCATCTGGGCAATCATCAAGCTCCGCCCGTACTTGTACGGAGCACACGCCGAGTAGTCACAGACCACCACTCACTCTACTGGCTAGCCAACCCGAAGGACCCATCGGGCCGTGCCACTGTGTTACGGCTTTACGGCTTCAGGAATTCTATATGACCGATCTCAATATATGTCAACGTAGAGCGCAAGTCTGGCCTCGAGCACGGCGATGCTGACCCTCTTTAAGGGGACTCGTCGATTCCGCTCCTGCCAACACCGACGACGATGAGCGACGAGCATTTTCTCGGCACAGTTACCCTCAACAAAATGGCAGCTCTTCAACAAGACAATCCTGAGCTAGGCGCACTGATCGAGCACCTGGAAGGACGAGGGAGTACAGTTTCGTGTGCCTTCTTGCGAGTCCTGCCAACCTTTGCTCTTTAACAAGGTGTACTCTAGCAAAGAGAACTTTGAGGACAACAACTCTGTGTGGCTGCTGGTAATCCCCATCGGCCTTCGAGAGGAGATCTTTTCAAGCTTGCCACAATGTCCCGACGGCCGGACATCTTGGCTACAGCGGGACACTCACTAGGAGCCGTGAGAAGTACTACTGGCCCAAGCTTCCGAAGTCCGTCCATCTGTGTGCGTGATTGTGTCACGAGAGCCAGCGATGCAAAGAACCGCCCGACGAAGCCGACACGACTCCTCCAGCCAACTGCTCCACCAACCTAACCATTCTAGCAGATTGGAATGGATTTGCTCGGATCCGTTCCCAACGTCATTAACGGGTAATAGTTAGATAATCGCCGCCACAGATTATCTTACACGATAGGTCGAAACGAAATCCCATTCATATGAAACAGCGGTGCAAGTTGCCAAGTTCCTGTTGAGCCCATCGTTCTCCATCACAGAGCGCCGGAAATCTTAATTATAGACCGAGGAACAGCATTTTTGATGCAGCTGATGCGAGATCCTTCCGTTCGGCCACACCACGCCGCCGTTGAACCGCTGCTTACCACCAGCAGACCAACGGGCTAACGGGCGGCTCGCCGGGACCATCGCCACCACAATCTCAACGTACGTCGACGTAGAGCACAAGACGTTGAACGAGGTGTTACCCTAACACAGCAGTTCTCGAGACTCACCGCAGTGATACCATTTCAGCTGGCACATCGAAGAAAGGCGATGACGATGCTAGACTCAATGCTGCCCCACGAACTCATTGATGACATCTCGTTCGGCAACGAGCAGAGGGGTGGTGGGGGGGGGCGCATGCAGCCAATGAGGCAAAGGTCGTGTAGAGAAGGCGAGGTGCAAAGGCGGCGCAGTTTTGGTAGAACATATTTTATGCTTCGAGTTGGGTTCGAGAAGTAGAAACGCTTTTGTGAAAATCGATTGTAGTGGAAGTTTCAAAAACCCTCCAACATTATGTGTAGCTACTGAATACTTGCCAAAAATGGAATTTCTTATAATGCAAGTAACGTTTGAAAATGCCCGTTTTGAAGTTATCGTTAGCAGACGACGAAAGAAGAGACTCCGCCTACGCTTCTTTCTCATCGCACCTTTATTGGAAGGTTGTTGGGGCCCTTCTCTTCCTCTTCGCACGGCGCAGCCAATGGGAACACTTGACTTCTTTCTCCTCGGGCCACAACAGGAGAAAAGGGTTTTTCCATCTCCGCCGTGATGAAAGACAACTACAAATGCTGACACCGAAATCCTTCCAAAGTGTTACCCGTAAAGCTATCGCTTTAAAACTAAAAATGGTTGCTCATCATCATAGTGGCTTAGTATACTCACTAACTTCATTTGTAGCGAGAAAATCAGTTTTCGCAGTCACAGCCCCGCTCGGTACAAATGTCTGAAACGTGTCTACATAGCCACTTTCAATTTCTCACTTTTAATGCAGAATTGAATTCTTGCTGAAGCTAACTTTGATTTAGCCTCAAAAAGTGAACCGCACCACGGTCGAAGAGATTAGCCAAGTTGACCAGCTGCCAAACGCCTCGCTGCGAGCTCCGCCTGCCACACGATAAATTGTGAAAGAAACAAAAATAATGAGAAAAAGAAAAACAAACAAACAGATGCACAAGCTTCAAAAACCACTAAGCCCGCGACACTCACACGGTGTCGCAGGCCTAGAAGGCCGAGACAAGTCGATGTTCGTTGTGTTCGCCACAAAATGCAATTCCGCATATGACAGTTTGATCAACAGATAAAAAGATACAACTTCTAATTTTTACGCTCGCTCTAATCAACACGTAATCTATGAGCCACCCTTTCAAAACGGGCGCTGTGAACCCAGAGCGACGAGATGGCGTCTCTTTATACAGTCGTTTCATGGGCACCGGCAAGACAGCTTCGATCGTTTGTCAAGCGAGTTACAGCAAAGAAAAAAAAAAATGAAAGCGGCCTGAGGGCAGTTTACCTTTCTTGTCGCGTGCGGTGCTGGGGCTGCCCACCAGCCAGGCGCGGGGAGAAGGGCGAAGGCTGCGGCGATGCTGAAGGCCTCCCCGCACTGGACGCGGAGCCGCTGACTCCTGCGTCCCCTGGCCGGGGGGCTGCGGGGCACTGAGGGATTCCCGATGCTGGGCACCGAGAAGCCCACCCCCTGCTTGATCTGAGACAGGGGCACCACCACCGTGGGCGATGGGAACGGTCGCGGGTTGCCCGTGCGGCCCAGGCCGCACGCATACTTCTCCAGGGTGCTGCTAGACGAGGCCTGGGACAAAAGCGTGCCTCGTTGTCGGGGGGACTTCCCACACAGACGAAGCCTACTCTACCACACACGTTTTTCTCTGTTCCACTTTTTGGCATAAATTTCAGTTTATTACAACAGTCGTTTGGGAAAGGGACAAAAGGAAAGGCTCACTCATTGTTTTTCCTAACTGGAATTTAATGGGGAATGCAACTGTCATTGTTTTTTACTTTGTAGATGTCTTTTATAAAAGATGTTAAGATTTTGTCGACGACATAAAGGCAAAACATTTATTTGATTTTTCGGCGTGATGTTAGCATAAAATAAATTACTTTTGGAAATTTTGTTTTCAGAAGTCTCACTATTTAGGCATTCTGCTGAGTTGCTAATGAAGAAAAATGTTGGGTATTTCATTAGTTCTCTAACGACAGTTTTCATATTCAATGTCAATGTGTTTCTGATAAAACTACTATAATTTCTTTCACGATTCATGTACACAGATGAAACTTCACACTGCACTCTGCCTTGAAAGTGCCACTATATCATTTATATTTAGTCAAAGGTTCAAAAGTTTACCCTTTTGGGTAGTGTCCTCCCTTAAGACTGGTTCGGCACATTCGTGTTCGAGCATGACCAAGCGCGTTGTGGTAACACCATGTAGAATAATCACAGCCTGCGCACTAGAATTTCGACGTCGTCGCAGTGAGAGAACACGGGCGCCGTGTCAGCGTTTGGCTAGGCCTTGTGTCCAATGCGTTACGTCAAAGGACTCTCGGCGTTGGGCTTGGGTCAACATTGCCGAGTGGGCGCGATTCGACTCCCACGACGTTCCGTGCGAAGAGGATGTTCGCGGACGCCTGATCATTCTAGTTGGTGTTGGTTGTGGCTGCTTACGACAAGAGAACACACTAGCACGATCTATCCGGTGGACCTAAAGCACTTCCCACCTGCGTGTATATTTCCCAATCTTTTAAGCGTCAATCTTTAGCCGTAACCAAGAGATAATTCCGACAATGTTATGAGCGACCGTCACTCGAAAGTGAGCGCGCCAGATTCTATTTTGCAAATGCCGCGATACATTTGGTCCAGTTATACGCATGTCGGAAATGTTTTGGGGTGGCCTGATAGATGGCACCTACTGCGATGGTGTGTTCCCTCATCGTGAGGCGGTCAGAAAGCGAGTGCGGCGTGCTTCGTCCGCGCTCAAAGCGCTAACATGCGAACCGGTCTTTGACTGCTTAAAATGCAAGCCGGCGAACCCCCGTCTTTGCTGACGGTTTTGCAACGAAACAATCCGTGCAGCTTGCGCGGAGTTTGTCGACGATACTGTGCAGTCTGGTAGAAAAGGTGAAAGTGTCAGGTGCACAGTCGTAAGTCCACGTTAATGGCTCCGCTCACGCTTGATTGTGCTGAAGCTAAAATACAGTTACGCGAATGGTACGAGTTCTTGAGAAAAGTGGGAAAAGCTTGAGGAAGCCCTACAAGCCTGTTTGAGAACTGTGTGCGTGCGCTGTCATGAGAAAATGTTCTGTTCCCGGTACGCGAAGGTTATTTCTCTTCATTCGTGCTTGCTGCTTATCATGCAAGCAACTTATTTAAATTCGCGATAATTTAAAATTTGCCGATGCTCTTTTGTTTAAAGAATGAAGTAAATATATGGCTACTTGAACAGCTATTTGGAAGCTGAATAGATGACGGCCCCATCTGCTCTCAAGCTCTTTGCCCAAACTTTGTGTGAGTACAATAAAAGCAACGAGAGACGCTAGCAGTTTGGCAGTGCAAGACCTCTCAGTCGATAAAAACTTATTAAAACTACTTGTGCCAACAGCAACCTGATGCAATGGGAAGTAGAAAGTTACTGCAAAATACCAGAGGAGAGCCCAAATGGCTCCAACACTTCCACCGATTAGCATTAGTTTTAAGTAAGCAACGTTTCTTTTGTCTTCCCTCTTCCCTCGACATACCAGGTTTCTATCCTCACCCTTGTCTCAAAATGGTTTACACTCAGCGGCAATCCACAGATAGGAACTGGGCAAGGGCAAGGTAGGACTACAAGAACCGGTGAGCTCACTCGAAGAGCTGGGGCTTCCAGAGAGCACAGGGCTGTTGCGGCCCGTGGAGGGGCCGACTGGATCTCTTCCAGGCCACGCGCTCTTGCAGAGCCTGCTCAGCCGGTTCCTAGCAACTCGGGGAGAGGTGTGGGTCCGTCCGGGTGATGGGGCCTGGAACACCCCAACAACGCCCATCCCACTGTCAGCAGGACTTTGTAGCCTAGCCAGGCTAATACACAAATAATATTAAAATCCTTCCTTAAAATTAATATGGTCTAGATATGGAGGGTGCGGCCCTTACATGCAATTATATGGCAGTGCTCGAACTAGAAGAATTTGTAGAAACCACAGGGGTGATCATCTGTGAATGCGATGGCATTCTTCGTTGCACACATAGGGGGTCTTCAGTCTCGATGACCAGGAACTGGAGCCACGTACCGCCATTTACTCAAATGTAGAGAGTTTTTTTTCAAAATTTCCCTCACCTAATTTGGGGTTCGGCGTTATAATCGAAACACCTCAAAATTTGTATTGCGGTGTCGCGCACTAGCTCTTTAAAAAGGCTACGACAGATCTGCGATCTTTCAATCTTGTGCTGGCAACATTTAATCCAATCCAATCCCATTCTTGTTTGCCGACATGTTTGAGACTCATTGTTGCCTGTGTTTGCGCTGGGCTGCTATTTTGTGCTTCCACGGCTTTGGACTTGAGCAAATGGCAATGCGACAAGCTCAGTGCGATGCCTGCTTTAAAGAAGTGCCAATTCTGATGGCTGATGAAATCAAAACTCTACTCGCGTCTCGATGTGCTGGATGTAGACAGAATCGACTTATCCATGCGTGGAGGCTCAAGCGTGAAGCACTCTTCAAGTGTGAGCCGGCCAAAAAGGCTTCCGTGGACCTTGTTGGGGCCATCACCAGAACTAAAAAAAGTGAGCGAGTTCGTAATTCATAGTTTGTAATTTGCATCACATCTGTGCCTTCGTTTTCACTGCTTATTTTTGGCACCGTGGAAGTTATTTTTACGAGTATAATCGTGGATCGCATTACATTCGAATAAATCCGGTGGGCTCAATTCCCAACAATTCAGTCCATATAAATTTTCCCACTAAATCTAGCAGGAAACTAAATTAGTACGTAAGTCATATGACGTTCAACATTTCCGCTAAATTTAGCGGGGAAACTTCGAATTAGTGCATAGGTCACATGGCGTCAACTTTTTCACTAGCGTAAAATATTTTCCCACAAATATGGCAGGGAACTAAATTGGTGCATGCGTAGAATACGACATTAAGCGCCCATTCCCAAATTTGTAAGATCTGGCCATCCAGACATTTGTACTTTACAGAAAGTTGATGACCAGAAAAGCGCTATCCTCCATTTTCTTGCGATTATCTCCAACGTTTGAGCGGGCGCATGCTCGGTATTTTACGGTGGGTCGTTGACATCAATTTTTCCACTAAATTTAGCGGAAACTTTTTCCACTAAATTTAGTGGAAAATCTTTCCGCCAAATTTTGCGAGGAAAGTATTGAAGCCAGATTCAGACATGATAGCAAATCTGTGGTAACCATTAGCTATGCAAAATGGTTTGCTCACCCTTTGACAATACGTCGCCGTACATGTACGGCAGCGTTTCTACGTTATCTCCCTAAACACGAAACTGCGGGCAATGTTGCTATTTGTTTGTCCTCGGCAAAGTATAAACATTATGAAAAAACAGTTGAAGTGCAGGCAAGCTGGTGCAAGTTATACATGATGATTGAAACCCGAGACTGTGGGTTGAAAGGAAACTCGTGGAAAAGGAAGAAGGGACAGACAACGTCTCAAACTCAGGACAGCGTTGCCTGTCGCTTTCTCTTCCTCCTTCACGAGTTTCCGTTTTTCAAACCACAGTATCAGGTTTCAGTCATCATGTATATAAATATTATGTAGCATGGTGTCCCGCTCTTCTGGGGATATTTACGGTTTGAAATTAGACGCTCCGCACACGTGATGCGCGTGAGACGGTCGCTTCGCATGTCGGCTGCTCTGGCAATGGTGGCAACCAAGCACCGTCCCTTCAACTTCTAGCTGCCAACGCTTCTCAGAATTGAATTTAGAGTACGAGAGCTTGCCGTCTGATTTGAGTACCTCCAGTTCGAAATGTGAAAACTCTGGAATGTCGCCGGCAGGCAGACGCACCAGAGCGAAACCGAATGGAAGAAAGGTGAAAACTTTTCACCTTCAAGATTTCCTTTTGATGCTTCTAAATCCGAACAGATTGAAAGCGCTGTATGTGCTCCTACCAGATAGTACGAAAAAACTGTGCATTGACCAATCCCTTGAAAACAAAAAGACCATCCTGAGAAGCCTCTTTTGGGAAAAAAAAACTTGGCCGTCAAAGGTTTTTTTGAATCCAGCCCTTCATTAAATAACCACATATATTTATATGATTGTCCAGATTAATTTACTATTTAATACAGATAATTTCGGTCTGCCAGGATCCTGCGCCCTCAGTCAGAGCTCCCGTGTCAATCATAGCTCCGATTATCTTATTTCTGCAAGATTCTAGGCGACGCATGTCAGCTAATCAAAAAGCACAAACTCGAAGCTCGATTCTTTGTTGAAGTATACAGGTGAAATGCAGTACTCTAGGGACCATGCAGTGACTCTACACTCTCACTAGTGGCAGACCCTACCTCCACCTTTCTAGATGGCTTCTGAAGATGCCAGAGTCTCACCATGCTACGAATTTTACCTCTAACATATGACTTGAGTACCAAAGTGACTTTATATTATACTAGAATTTATCGCAGATCTTAGGGCATGCATAGTTTTTTTATAATGAACTGTTTATTTATAAGGCACAAAAGAAGTTTATTAAAATACATCTACCGTAATATCCCAATTCATTGCCCCCCCCCCCCCCCCCCTGAAATGGAAATTCATTAAAAAAATAAAGTGGGCCATGTCTTGGTGGAGTACTTCACAAAAAGTTTGGAAAAAGCTGCAAAAAATGCCCATTTTTTTTGTACCTATCTAGAGGTGGCTGCACAAAATACATAAAACTCAAACTCAAATTAGTTTCATCTGTTTTATGCAAGAAATGCTCATGAGAGAATGTTTTGCTATAGCTAAGTCAGCGTTTGCATGCGATGGATACCACCAATCGACGCTACAGCGCAAGCGTTTGACCCATGAAAGTATGTTTGACAACTACCGCTATGCTCTCTTCGTTAGTATAAAAAAAATGAAAAATAGAAAATACGAAATAAGTAGGCGCAATGAGCAGCGACCAAATGGGCGAAAGTAGCGATGAAGAGCAATGCTAGGAAGCCGGAAAGCGGCGATCATGTTAGCAAATGCTTGGCATTGGGCCAAATTGGATGCCTTGTCAATCGCGTCCGAGTGATTAACAGAGTGCAAGATCCGAGTACGCATACTATCAAGCGGGTTGAGGCGTCATTGTTGACGGGGCGTGGACGGCACCATGAAAATGGAGCTCGAAATGGAATGCTTTACAACGACACATAGCGCGCAGCAAATCTTTAATTACCCGCTGGCTATCTCAAACTTGCACAACCTTACCAATCGCGGTGCGACGTTCCGGGAGAAGGAGCGGGTTTGTGGTGACCTTATTGCGCCGGTGGAGACAGACTTTGACCTTACATCTTTGACCTTACACTCCATGGTTACATTCCAGGATCTTGCGATCCCTGAAAACAAGTGTTATCTTTTTGACTTCTTTTTTTCAAACATACTTTTCTAGTAAGCAAAACAAAGTTCTATTTTGTTATCTCCATTTTTGCTTTTGCGTGCACATACTTGACTGTCGTGGAAATTGGGAAGGAAATGCGTAAACAAAGTGAAGTGTCTTTCCTCTTTCCTTTTACTTTGCCGACGGGCGTCCTCCAGGCTTAAAGCCAGTGGCATTACGGCGTTTGTAGGGGCAGGTAATCGCTCGGTGTTGGTGTTTTTATGGAAATGAATATTCGTCCAAAAAAGTGGGGTGGGCGATGACTTGGGAAATTCGGTATACAGCTCGTTTTCAGCTCGAGACTGTAGTAAAAAAGTCCGGCTCCTCGTAGTAACTACTAATTTCCCCCTTTGTGTAGGAAAATAGACACATCCAGGTGCATTTTAGACAGGGTGTCGAACGGTCAATATTTCGGTTCGGTTCGGGTTACGCGTTCCAGTAGCATTGTATTTCGTTCCGGTTCGGTTCGGTTTGGGGGTAGCGCACATTCTATCAATCCGGTTACCGGTTTTAATAAGCCGAACCGGTTCGAACCGATTCCTAACTCGACCTTTAATATTGACCGAGCGCTTCCTGCAGACTTTTCTGTGACGAGATCCTTGCAATAGACCCATTCCACTACCACTTCTCTTCCAGGCAGATATAACAACTCTGCACAGTGATGTGCGCAAAAGACACCATTAATGCGGCAAGGCATTAATGGTGTCTTTGCCAGCAACTGTGCATTATTTCAAACTCTGCCAGGAGAGGGCGTATTTTCAGAATGGGTACATAGACCATTCTAAAAAAAAAAAGCTTGTGGCGGGTGCCATCTTTGATGTATCCGGGCATATAGACGCGTGCGCTGCTCGCTTCCGAAGCGGCGAACCACGCCCGTGCTGGAGCTATGAAGATCCTGCACGCTGCGTTGTGATTTTGTAAAGCAGTAAAAGGTATCTAAGGTAGATTCGATCCTTGGCGTCCTTATGTTTGGTTTGTTTTGCTCTGCACACGTCTGGGTGTTTTTGTTTTATATAATGCCACCTGTTTTCGGTACCCAGTAAGATGTCACAGCTATGCCCCAGAGTGGCTGACAGGGGAACAGAGGAAACAAATGTGCAGTAAAACACAGACATCAAGTGCGCAGTTGCGGTAGTTTATAGAATCCCGTTAAGCTGTTATACAGTATACGCCAGCCAGACGGCCCGATGTCAATGTGAACGCGAACAACATACGTATAATGAAATGTGACATCCCTGTGTAGCTCTTCGGGTTCGGCGGAGAAACACTGCTCTAGAGAGATCTTCGTGGCGTGCTTTTAATCGTCCTCCGACTTTTTATAGCAAACGGCAGCTTTATGCAAATGACCCGGTCTGAGGAACGAGCGGGTTCAAATGAATGACCGGTCAGGTCCCACAGACCGGGTCATTCGTGTACCCTGATCAGCCACGGACAAAGTTCGGTAATGCCATAAACTGACGGCGTTTCGAATGCTCCAGTTGAAGCGATGGTAACTTCAAACAAAATGAGAAAATGGTTGAACAGGCGACATGCTGAAAGCACTGAGTCTGACAAACCTGCAAAAATAAACACATTTCTTCTCCCCCCCTCCCTCCCTGGCCTCCAGTGGTAGCGTCGGCGATGTGTGAATAGCGTGCCTCCAACCATCCATGTTTTTTGTAAGGTGGTACTCCAGTACGTTGAAGAAAATATTGTTTTTCATTGAAATTGACGAGGCGACCTGCAAACTACTGCCCGATGCAAGCGGTACTTGTCCCCTTTCCTTCCTGGTGTACTGCACTCAGCGGAAGGTCGCCGTCTGCGTCTACCGATTGCTTTCGATTGGCTAAATGGCTCATCGACTGGAGCTATTTGGTTCACCTTAGAGTCAAACATTTGTAGACTCGTAGGCCTCCATTACCTGGTAAACAATCCGCTCCCACACATGGACATTACCGTATGCGCATTAGCGGCACTTTCGTCGCCACCGCCTGCAGCAGCAGGATCAATCCAAGGAACAAGGGAAAGTTGAAGCTTTCAAATGGTGATGTATTTTTTATTACATGTGCAACGTAGAAACGAAATGTAAAATATCTACAGTATGTTAAGAACCAGTCTTGGCAACATGAAAAAAATATCGCCCGCAACTTTACCCATTTAAACCACTTACTGACACAATTGGCCCTGAACGAGTATTCGTTACACGTACCGCCCATAGTTATGGTTTTACGTTCAGTTCGGGTTCAATATAGGCGTGCTATTTCAGTTTGGTTTGTTCGATTCGGTCACATATACGGTTTTAGATCAGTTTTTAGTTGGTGCAGGTTAGGTTAAACACCCTGATTTTGAATTAGATACATGTTATCTAATGAAAACCTCATGACTACTTGTAAAGACATCGCTTTTTCCTCCGACAACCAAATCTTGTAAAAAATGTGCAGCGTATCAACAAGGCGCAAAACTTCCTTTTTTCATTGAGGTGAAAGCGAGGTATATAGGTACTGTAGTGGTACTATTTCAAATGGCACTGTTATGAACCCTCCAAATTTGTACCGGACAAAACACACTTAGCAACGTGAAAGGTCACTTTATGATAAGAGGCAGAGTTCCTACTGACAGCATATGACTAGAAATGAACACGACCAGAAACAACCAGTATAGAAGCAGAAGTAACAGAAAAGCCTCAACCTCAATTTTTGTTCTATTCCAGAAATAAATTATTCTAGCTCTGTTCTTTGTATGCTCTTACTCATGTAACCTACACAATCTTGCTGCAGCTAGCACATCTTTTTAAAAAATCTTTGTTGATGATAAAAGAAACTTACCTCATAAGGAGTGATAGGAAAAATATGGGTTGTTCCTCTCAAGGTGCTCACTGCTATCCACCTACTGTCCAGGGAAAAGGCCACATCTTGGATCTGGCAAGGAAAGGAATGGAAGAAGTTGGCAAGGTGAATTTCACCTAAACAACGAATTCTCTCCTGAATTCTTAAACAGAGGACAGGGCAGTCAAATTTATAAAATGCAAAAGAAAACAAAGAAACAAAAAAAAAAGAATCAAATTTTTTAAAGTTGCCCTGAAAACTTTGAATGATCATGAGCCAAATTTGCTAGCCAAGTTGCCAAAGGGTAGTGACTATTTCGATGTCCACACTCAAAATAATTCTAAACATGACTTTTACGTTTGTAGACGCCACTTCCTGAAGATGTAAAAATATTTTCGAAATCATTTTTGACTTTCCAAGCAAAATATTTGTTTCTCCTTATTTTGACATCTCAAACTTAAAACTTTGAATCTTCAGAGTTCAGAGTGGAAAGTGACTGAAAGCGGCGGTCAAACAAGTATTTTGCTTGCAGGCGGCGGCGCGGTTCAACATAGATTTTCTGAAAACAAATGCTGCAGTCGGCTGCAGTTTTTATGACATTTTAAGTGATGCGGAATGCAAAAGAACTTCTCAAAGTACAACATCAGCTATTAGGCGCGCATGTAACATTTGCTTAGTTGTGACCAACATCACAAAATGCAGCACAATTGCTTTTCATGATTTATTTCACATGTTTTATATAGACAAAGGAGCTGAATCTCGTGTCATAATATTTCAGTTGATTGGGAAATGCGTGGATCTCGCGCCAATTGCGCCAGAGAACTTTCTTTGTTCGCACCGGTCAAGAGACATCAAGGAAGCAATGTTTAGCATTCCCAAGCCTTTAATTTAACATCCCAATCGATTTCATAAGTTTATCCGCTCGTTATGTATGAACCAGAAAATTCCAGAAAGATCCATTGGTAGATCCTTAAAGGGCAATGCAATTTTATTGCACAACAAATACCGCTCAAAATTGATCCCCAGGCATTAATGACCCTCCCGATCCGCAGCGTTCGTTTTCACCCCACGCAATAGAAGTCCCAGAAAAAAAAATAAAGAAAGAAGCAGCGTTAGCCCCTCGCGCAGCAGAACAAGCGGCCACGTGATCTGGAGCGATTATATGCATATCGTGATCACTGTACGGCACAGGGCTGGCAAAGCAGGACACGGCGCTGAGTTCCAGACATTGTTATGGCTGCGGCTATTGTCGTCGTGCAGCAGTGGATTGCGGGCTACTACCCGAATGCTTCTCGGCTAATGTATCCACGAGCCCAATCCCGGAAATTGCTTACGCCAATGCCGGGTTCAATCTGCCAGACCACATTCAAATATCGTCATATGGGTATTGCTACGATCCCACTTTCGTCATCAAATTTTGCAAAGGAGAGATTGGATAAGAATGGTTACTCTTGTCTTTGATACACATATAAAGTTTTGGCAAGTGGCCTTGCGTGCGAAAATCCTTGACTCCGCCTTTGATAGCTGTGCAGTTAAAGCAATTAAATATGGTTACTTTTCTCCTTTGGGAATGCGTTAGCATGACCCTTGAAACATCCCCACGTCCCCCTTTGGGAAAGCGCTAGCGCAGACCCCTTCACTTTTTTCTCCTGGCTGTCACTTTTTGGCCTCGTTACGGGGCCAGTGTTAGCGTTTCCCAAAGGGGGACGTGGGGGCGTTTCCAGGGTCATGCTAACCAGTCCATTAGAAATCCACCATTGGATCTTCCTGTACTTTTTCACCCCTTTTATGTACTTTGCCTGTCAGAGTATGTCGACACCCTATGAACATGGTCATCCATGTCACTCATGGAAAAGAACCAAATTCATATCACTCATGGAAGGAACCGGATCCATATCACTCGTGGGGAACTGCATCCATTGTTTTAACTGCACACACACATCACATCCCATGCACTGCTACTACGGAAGCCCAGAGCAAAGAACAACCGGCGACACCGGTGCGGCCACCTGTGCATGCTCGCTGGCAGTGGCGTCACGAGGGCAGGGCAGGGGTAAAGGCCTTGGGTGCAGTGCTCATGGGGGTGCAGCTGGGCAGTGAAAGGGCGGGGCAGGGGGGAGGGGTTGGGCGCGGCGGGCTATGTGCGCTTGGGTGCCGCTGGCCCAGGTGAAGCCACTGCGCCCGCATTCCACCGCGCCGCGGTGCAACACCTCCCTAGATAGCAAAGCAGTATTGCTGAATGCAGTGGTAGCCGACCATCTGGCACCAGGGCCCATAGGTCTTCTGTCGCTCCCAGACACGCAAGCAACAACATGCGGCGGCGGTCGCCGGCCTAGCGAGTTTCAGGCAATTCGAGTGAATGTTGTCGCTAAAACAGCACCTCTAAACCGCACGCAACAAAATGGAAAGTAATCGGTCAAACAATCGTGGCATACGGTACACTGCGGCGCTGAAGCCAGTCCCGTCCACGCAGATTTCAAGCTCGACGGTCTCCAGTCATGGCACGCTGTGGCAAGACGCCGTCGCGGTCACAACACGAATTCACTTGCCAGAACACAACGGCTGTGACCACCCACTCCCGACGGCGAGCGACGCGCTTCTAGGGCCTACGGCGGGGTCAGAGAGCGAGCTTGCTGAGCAGAAGCCTTTCGCCAGCACCTCCTCTCGGCACTTCCCCTTGAGCGTGGTGCGGTGCCGTGCAGGTGGACAGCCATGGAGCCGAGTCCGGGGAGTGAGACGACACGTTGGGGATTTACAACACGTTTACCCTCCCGCGACTCCCTTCGTGTAAGACCTTGATGTGATTTATTTCTTCTTCGTTTAGCGCCTTCTCTTGCTGTCTCGGCGCAGTCCGGCCGTGGTCGGCGCAGCCAGCGTCGTGCTGGCGCTGGGTTGCATGGGCTTAGAGTGGCGTTGG
This sequence comes from Ixodes ricinus, assembly GCA_037355805.1. Taxonomy (NCBI): domain Eukaryota; kingdom Metazoa; phylum Arthropoda; class Arachnida; order Ixodida; family Ixodidae; genus Ixodes; species Ixodes ricinus. The sequence goes on along the minus strand of JAZHYW010063565.1, from coordinate 6,829 downwards.
CTGCGGCGTGCCCGAGCTGGCTCTTTCGATGCTTTCCACACTTTCGCTCTTTCGCGGTACGGTAAACTGCGCGAGCCAAGCCAGTTTGCGACTCTGCACCTGACACGTTCGTGATGGAAGAGTAGTGACCTCATGCGTCTACATTCTTTGCCGCCTGCAGATGGCGTCAGTCAGAGACGGCCAACGCTGGGCAAGGATTGGCCGCAACGATTACCGTGCTTACTCGAGTACTAGCCGCACTCCCTGTGTACCGGGGCCCGGCCGCCTACTTTCCCCCATGGACACATGTCCGGCCAATCATCGCATTGCGCGTCAATAACAGAGCGAATAGCCAGCTCGGGTAACACGATGCTCCAGACAAATGCACTCTCCACAGATGGTATCTTTGCACAAAAGACATTATCTCTGTCCTGCAAGCAGCCGGAGCTCATGCTGTCGATTGCAATGATTGGCAACCTGCAAAAAACGAACCCTCAGGCTTTCCTCACCAGCAACGCGGTTATTACTCGAGCCAATACGGTACGTCAACGTTCGGCGCAAAGATTAAACATGACGCGAAGGCAAGTGCTGACACGACTGAGCTTCCAATCTGTCGCGTTGGTTTTCTCTGATGACGCAATATCATTTAGCTGACACGGCTTTGTTATCTAGGGGGTGTTCACGTGTGCCGCGCCTCCTTCTCTCTGGCTCCGTGCCAGCTGTGTGCGTGACTTTAGTAGAAAATTCAAAGGCCTCGTTTTGCCAAAAACCCGGTGGTGTCTTTCAGTTTGTCAGTTACTGGGAGAGGTTGATGAGTGCTGACGCCAGCGCTTAGGACCAGTGGGAACGTCGTACGTGTCACCAAATACCATGCAAGCCAATACTGGCAACACCCGCGGAGCGCTGGCGAAAGTGATCGCAGCGCCCCTGGCGAGCTCGGAGTTTTGCAAACAGACGAATTCTCCACAACGCATTGGTTTTGCCTATCTCCGTGCGAGGTGACCAATGAAAAAAATATTTCACAGGTATTCGCTGCTTTGAATGTTAAAAAGTAGGTGCCACCTCATGAGTGAAGGACATTTTCTTCGCGTGGGAAAGATGTTACAGCTTTCAGGGAGCAATTTTAGGGCTCTCCTGAAGAAAACACTCAGTCAGAACTTATGTAAGCCAGACAAAACATGAATGTACCTTCGCCATGTTTCTTGAAAAAGGGCAATGTACAAAAATTTCAGAACATGTAGCCAAGTTTCAACTTTACTGTTCTTGTCGATCAATTCATTTTGTTGTTACTAATCCCTTTTCTCATGAATGTATTGCTTAAAAAACGTTTTGTCGAATAGGCGAGTGGCTAATCCCATTAAGATTGTCTCCGGATGAAGGAGCAAAAGGCAATCTCGAACCACGTACGCTACTGCGATGTCAGTAAGCTCTGGAAGAAGTCTATTGTGCACATGCAAATCTGACGCTAATACTGAAACTAATAAAAGCGGACTTACAAAAGAGCAGACTTCTTGCACGTGCAAAAGAAAAAAGAGGAGAGCCGTCGTAGCGCAGATAAAGGTGAATTTCGGTCACATTATACACAGTGCACAAATTGCGATTGTTAGCGGATGGGATGACTTAACGTCTTCTGCGACTTCTACAATAAAGACGGCACCGTTATTCAATCCTGAACTCCTTCAATTTTTCAGTCTACTTTCTTTTTATGTTTGAGGCGATGCGACGCTGCCGCATTCTTTCTTCCTCCTGCTTTTATGTTGTTGTTTTTGCTTTTTTTCTTTTGCTTGCCATGTTCGAACCATCACATATTTTGCTTTGACTTCTTTGGCTTAGTTTTTACTTTCCTTTCCTTCTCAACTCCACCGGTTCGTCTGCTACTCTATGCCCGGACATTCGCTGGAGGGCCGCCTGCAACTTTGTTGTTGGCATTGTTTTTTATCCACTGGTCGTCTGCAATAACCTTTCTATTTTCACCTTCGATTGAGTTTCTAATCTGAACTCTTTGTAAATGCTTTTTTATACTTAATAAATATATTAAAAAGTGTAAGCTCGTTATACATTTCTATTCGGATTTTATTTAAGTATGCAGGTCATAGTCTACTATGGGTCATCGTTGGTTGATCATACCGGCCGCCTATGGGGCATACACCAGTGCACACTTGGAGAGTGGCAGGCATGCCATGTGCTGCCTACCACTGCAGAAACTAGTTTTTGCCAATGTGGTGAAAAATTCTTCTTTCCGCTTCCTAAAGACCGAACAAACGTGAGTAATTAAGTTACTTCAAATTAAACTGGAAAGAGCTATCCAAGTCTGGCTTCAAAACGCCACTGACGCCTCAACAGACGATTATGACAACTCCACGGAGATGGCGGAAAACTTCACGGACGACAGACCAGATGCACAACTGAACACTCAGTCCTATGTAGCCGGGTGGGCAGCCAGTCAAGATCTGTCATCATGCTTGCTAAGTCCAACTGCAATCAGAAACATGGGACACCTCGAAAGACATTCTGCTGAAAAACAAGAAACACTCGCATGCGAAAATGACACCATCTTACGACTTAGCTTGTCACCTAGCCGATAACATCAGCCGTGCCTTCGACACACATTTCACCGATATATTGCACCAAACAGGAGTTTAGCTGAAGGCATACTTGAGGCCGCTGATCGCCACTCGAAACAAATCCTTGCACACTGTGCAATCCTTGCACAGTGTGCAAGGATTGCCTGAACCGATACGTCAACTACATAGAATGTACTTTTGAACTGCTTCGTCAAGCGAGCAAACAAACAACCTGCCAAAGTCACTGGGACAAGAAATGTGAAAGCAAAGAGTCTGAGATTCACCCAGCACGTAGCAGATTGTCATGCGACTTACCGGGTAATGTGAGCTGGACTATGTTATGCCTTTCTTTGTTTCGTTTTTAGTTCCTACCAAAACCGCGAAAGCAAATAAACAAACGTGTAACGTGCAACTAAAAAAAAAAAAAAGTGAAGCTTTTTTTTTTTTTTTTAAAAGTTTTGTAGTGGTGTTTTTGCTTCGATTGTTGTGGACTCAACACCGACATGGCGACCACCACTGGTTCATTTTCAATGCTCCTACCAACTCCCCGTGCGATGGTCGTCGTTGAAGGATGTCTTTGCTTGAGGATGTATATCCTTGTATTGTCTGCTAATTTCTTTGTTTCATTCGTTGTTGTTTACGACTGTTTCCCCATTTCTTTTTATTTTCGTCTCGTAACCTCTTACAACATAGTTCGAGTAGCCTTTTTTCCCTTCCCAGACGCGCTTCAAACGCGTGTGATCCCCTAAGTGGCGTTTGAGACCGCTAAATAAACTGCTCTATCTTTGTTTATGCGCACATTGTTATTTGATTGTCGTTGCAGTTGCCATCAGTGGATTCCGCCTTGCAAGCGGACTGACCGCAATGAACTGTTCCAGCTGTTGGGGTGACGAAACGGGGCTCGCAAAAGCTCGAGGGACGTCGCGGAGCCTATACTTTTCCATTGCGCCGTCTGCTTCCGTAAACTCCAGAGTCCGCTAGAGGCACCCCTGTCGCGTCCGCTGCCGTTCTCATGGGTTTTCGGAGGAGTTTCTGGTATTGGCGAAGCTGAATGGTATTTGTTGTCACCCTCTCCCCCTCCTCCTCCATCTCTCCCTGTAGCTGACAAACGAAAAACACCACCGGGTTTTTCGTCAAAACGACCGTTCTAATGCTAACGCATTAAAAGAAAATCTAAACTAAACAATGAACTAACAAAACCCAGTTAAAAACAGGGCGGGAACAAGATGCAAAAGCGAGACTGCAACCATAAAAAAGATGCGCTCGCACGATATGGAAGTACAATAAACGTGCCAAATTTGCTCGATTGTTACGTAGTGTATGCACTTATGCTTGTTATATGCAGGCAAGACGGAGGGATATCCCAGCTTGCCTTCGCGGTAGACTAAATATTTTAAGTGAGACGCGTGCCGAAGCGACGATGCAGAGCTCAGAACATTGCCGCCGGGCGTGTCACGTCCAAAAGGACCAACTGTCGAGCCAGTCAAACACACATGCTGAAGAAGATGTTTCCACGACCAGCTAGGACCGAAACTTCTTAGGCATGCAACACACGACTCCGTCAACGCGTCAACACAACACCGACAACACCGTCAGAAACTAAACAGGGCGAAACCACAAAACCGCTACCACCACGATGGCTGCATTGACAGGAGACGTCGAAATCACAAAGCCTCTATTTCGACTTGCGGAAGTGACGTCGCAGACGTCAAAATAATTTTGGATATTTTCTGACAGCAGACGTCGAAATAGTTGCTGCCTTACCAAAAGCAGTCTCTGGGAACCTAGGGCAACTAAAATTATTGGCCGCCACCATTAAGCACCGTCTCAACAGATTACACTCAGCTGAGCAGCAGTGCCTCTGCACTGACAAATAAAAATTCCACGACAACCAACGTTCTAGCATCGCGATTAACTTCGCCGACCGGGAGACCAGTCCTTGAAAGTAGACAACACCTCCCGACCCCTGCAACGCGTATCCGACTGGTCTGTTTGTTTCCTATTCCACCCGCGTCAAAAGTAATCCCAAAGTGGCAACAAATGATGTGACGAAAGCTGGAGTGTCATGCCGCGCAAATGTGGTTTGAAAGGAATGATACCCTCCTCTCGCCAGCATCACAAGGTAGGTAGCGCCAGCGAGTAAAAACCTCAGGCCCTCACCTTGGCGGTGGTGTCTCCCCGATGCAACGTGTACAGGTGGTGCACACTTCCAAACGCGGGGCCTCCCGGGTGCGGCAGCAGGTGGAACAGGTGGAAGTTGTGCCCGGGACAGTCGGCGGTGAACAGCAGGGTGCCACTAGGGTCGAATTTGAGTGCCGCCACCGGCTCCCCCTGGTGCGCTTGGAAGTGCGCGAGGAGGCTCCTCCGCATCCGTGTCCTCGTCCGAGCTGAACTGGCTCCCCGAGACGCCCAGCACGTCCACCACGGACACGACGCCGGGGAATTTGCCGTTGTTGGCGCCTTCCGCCGACGCCGCCACAGCCGCCGCCGAGGTTCGAGCGCTGGCCGTCCTTCTTGGTGGCTACGGAAGGGACCTTGTGGCCGGTCAGGCTCGAGGCCACCGTCTCGCCGAACAGGGACAGCCCCTTCGAGAGGGTCTGACGGGAGGAAACCGAAACAGTTTGCAAGTCTGCCGGCGTCGCGAGAACTAGAATGCGGCAGACAAGGTACGATTAAGGGCCGTCCACACAGGATATGATTTGTACTGCACACAGCAAAAAAATCCCACACGATTTCTCAAATATCGTATCTGATATGGAAAGCGCGGATGATTTTGGCGAGGACGCGAACCACGCTACTGGGCACGATAGAGCCCGACTTTCCACCTTATTTTTCCTCCCCTTTCTTGTTTTTGAGAAGGTTACGAAACTGACAGCAGTCCTCAACTGACAGACGGGGCTGCATTCCAAGACCAAGGATGTCAGCTTCTTCCAAGAATGCAAACGGAGGGTCGCTTTCCCCTTGACAAAAATCGGTCCAAAGCAGACCAGAAGCGTAATAAAACAAAAAACCTACCCACTTCCGTATAGCAAATGTCGTGCACGACGTAATCGCATCAAGTGTGGTCAGACCTTTAGAAGAGCGCTCGAAAGTCAACACTCGTGCGATATTTGGCGACTGAAAGCTGGTTCACACATTCGTGTTTTTAGCGGGACCGAGTGCGTTCTGCCCGCTCGAGACCGCTCACGACGAGAGAATGCGTCGGTAACCCCTGTGAACTAGCCCTGGAACTCGTACTGCGGAGCCTCATAGTACGTAGACTGGAAGAGTTCCAGGCCGAGCGGGCACAACGCACTCAACCACTCTCAAACGCAAATGTAAGGACCAGCCTCGAGCATAGTGGTTGAGAGATTATTTATTCTTTTCCTCGAACGACAGAGAAGAGGGCGAGGGAAAAGTGTCTCGACAGCCACAAGGACTTACAAGAAGGAATGCTCGGATCGTCTGCAGAGAGATAAGGCACCCATCTTCTAAAGTAGGACTGGTGGCTGTATTGTCTACTTCGTTAATGCTTTGGAATGTTTGCAGTCGCCATGGGGACAGCAAATTTCATAGTACACCACCTCCATCAGTCGTTAGGGCATACTTACCTTATAATTTTAAGGCCCTAGCACTTGCTTCAGATTACCATATATACTGGCATAACAACTTCATTCTAAAACACTGAATAAGGAAATATCTGACACACTTGCGTCCCTAGCAAGGATGTTTCTTTAGATACCTATTAATTATTTGCAGTGAGCTAAAGAGCAATGATCCCACCCAAGTGGTATCCTCAGTTTTGCTGCTTCAAACTAACGATAGTTAAACAAAAATAAAGATGCAGCTAGCGAACCAATAATCGTACATGGCAGGGTCTCGCACCAAAGATGTGCGAGGTTCGGATAAGAACTTACCTTGGCTGCGTGAATGACCGTGGCGGTGTACGACTGCGCACCTTCTCCGGTGACCCCACCCCGCGTCTGATGCACCGGATAGAGCTAGAAAGATTGTTTTTGTCGAGTCAGGTTACGTGCCAACCAGCTTCTCTGCTTCATTAAAACATTTTTCCGTTACCACCGATTCTTACCTATATATTAGTCACATCTAGCAAGCAACAAAGAGAGACAATGCTGTCACTTGGGTGAATAGTGCAGCTGCAATCATTAAATACTCATATCTATAACAAGTCAGCACTTCGCTCAATGAAATCCACCAGATGCCTTGTAGTGTGACAGCACAAACGAGAGATTAATGGTAATACCATTTTTCTTGAGCAACTGAAAAGGCTCGATGAAAACTACTTT
>JAZHYW010063564.1:0-16003 GCA_037355805.1 Ixodes ricinus | reverse complement strand
TATCGGGGAAAAATGAAATGCGAACAGAGGAGCGCGTGGCTTGCCGTACAGGCTGCGCCACCTGGAAGTGAGCCTAGGGGCGAGGGTGCGTGGCCTACTCCGATGTGTTCACGCCCTTCGCTCGGCGCTCCCCAAGCTTCGGCAGTGCGCCTCTCAGTGCGCTGAAAGCTATCACCGCTATCTTTGCTGGCTCAGCGCGTGCGGTGCGAAGAAGCTCGGCCCACGCGCCGAGCAGACAAAGATAGCGGTGACAGCTTTCAGCGCACTGAGAGGCGCACTGCCGAAGCTTGGGGAGTGCCGAGCGAAGGGCGTGAACACATCGGAGTAGGCCACGCACCTCGCCCCTAGGCTCACTTCCAGGTGGCGCAGCCTGTACGGCAAGCCACGCGCTCCTCTGTTCGCATTTCATTTACCACGATAGTCCATGTCTTAAAGGGGGGGCCGCCGCTGAATTTCCCGACTTCGGTCAAAAGATTTGTGGAGGTTGCCTTCTGACACTTCTGAAGTAAAGAACAGAAAACCGATTTTGCCTGCGTGTCCTGGTTTGTTGCGTAAAAAAAAAGATAAATGTTGAGCGGCTCGGGCATCCGCTAAACTAACCAAAGCGCTTCGGGGTCACACCCTGGTCGCACTCCCAGTGACGTAATTCGGAATTGCAGTGTGGGTTCCCGTGTGCTATCTCGGAGGACGCTGCCTCTCCCTCTCTCTGCTGACATTAGCGGGCGTTATGCTGCAAGCTTGGAGACGAGCGAGGTCCGCGTAATCCTTTCGCCGTAGTTCCTTCGGCTGCCACTTGGGGTTACAGGTGGGGGAAAAAAGCTCGACGTTTGCTTTGCGATTATGCAGCGGAATCGCGACATTGTTAATAAAGGATGTGTTTTCTCTATTCTCAGGACCGATAAATAACGTAAAAATGACGAGATGCAAATTCTTTTAACCATAAAATTGTTGCACCACCCTTCCAGGTTCCTCGTTCCGGATACGTCGACGTACTTTTAGACCACAGCGTTTTATAAAGCACAGTAAAGAATTTCCGCGAATTACAGATTGTGTTTAGCCAATTAGAAGCCATATGATGAGTATCTGGGCAGGAATGTCTACGCCACGCTAACCACATGTGTGTGAACTGTCATTGCGCGGTCAATGTTTAAAAAGTGAAAAGAAAAAAGTTGTAGACTGACCAGCTTGGAACTTAGGCCGTAAATAATTTCTCCTTACGCGTTCATAAGCGTGGTAATGGACACTGGTTCTTCTCTTTAGGTTTGTAGCTATCCGCTTTTAAATTTATCAATAATTGAATGCTATGAATAATGCCACCTAATTTGGATGACAACCCCCTCCGGCAGACCAAACCTCTCCTCGGCTACTTACCCACATTGTGCTTATATCAAACGTTGAGGTAGGCATAGAACTCGCCTCTCTGTCATAGAATTGGCCGGCAGTCTTATACATTCGCTTTGTAAGCGAACTCCTGTACTGAATGCTTGTTTTAGAGCGCAGCTCTTAGCCCGTTTCCGGCTTGAGCGACGTCGGCGTCGCCGTCACCGTCGGCGTAACCGCGCGGTGCATTATGGGTAAATTTCCCTGCTAAATTTAGCGGACAACTTTCTCATGCTAAATTTGTCGGAAAAGTTTCCCCGCTAAAATTAGCGGAAAAATTTCCCTGCCCAATTTAACGGAAAGAATTTTCCGCTAAATTTAGCTGAAAAGTTTACCCGCTAAATTCAGTGGAAAAAATTCCCAGCTAAATTTTAGCGGACAACATCTCCCGCTAAATTTAGCGGAAAGATTTCCCCACTGAATTTAGCGGAAAAATTTCCCGCTAAATCTAGCGGAAAGCTTTCCCCGCCAAAATAAGCGGAAAAATTTTCCCGCCAAATTTAGCGAAGAAGATTTTCCCGCCAAAATTAGAGGAAAAATTGCCCCGCTAAGTTTAGCGGAACAAATTTTCGCGCTAATATTAGCCGGAAAAATTTACCCACTGAATTTACCGGAAAAAATTTCCCCACTAAATTCAGCAGAAAAAATTGCCCGGCTAAATTTAGCGTAAAATTTTCCCCTAAATGGGAGGCAAGCTGGAGAGGAGGAGAGGCATAGCTCCTCTCCATACCTTCCCCTAATTCTCCTCAAGAGCTGCACTGTAATTCGGCGTTAAACGGAGTTGTAAGCAGCTTTCATTTTTCTTTTCTTTTCAACGAGCAGGGCACTGTAAGAAAGGTGCGTTGGGACAGGGTTATTATGATTAGAAGCACCGTTTTTGGGGGCACGTACGTCCTAAGTTTAGTCATCAGTACAGATCCTGCAGCCAGGCTGTGTGTTTCGTCTTGTTTATCGTTCGACTTAAGTTATGTTTTACGTTCTAGCTATCAGCCAAATGCAGAGTTCTTACCAGTGAGCAAGCTGATCAACATCCCAAGAAGAACTGTAAGGCCGTTGTCGCTAGGACGCTCCAGTTCGAAGACATCTGATAGAGTGGGAATATGTCCCGTCTGAAACAATTATTGATAAGTGCATCGATCAATACTCAACCATATTCATGTCTGTCTCATAGAGTGATAGTTCATAGAACTGAGCGAATAACATCATATGGTGAGGTTAATTTGGGCCCGACGGCACCAACTGCTAGTTATCCATCGACCACCCTCTGATGTTGTGTCATTAAAAGTACTGTTAATTTGTTCGATAATGTGCGTTTTCTAATCAGCGAAAAAAATATTTAACAGGCGGTGATTGACAATTTGAGTATGAAGTTGCGACAGACCAGCCCTGGGATCGGCTTTTATTCACTATTCATCTATTTTTTTCAACCCTGTTTTTGTTTTTTTAGTTTGTATTTTTGGTATTTATTGTACTGCGCCTGGTGTGCTAATATTAACGCGTAGACATAGTTTCTGCCTGTATTGTAGAACTCTAAGACATGTAATTTATAAAAGCGGAGAAATATAAGTGTAGTAAATGCTTCAACCTAATTAAAACTATTTGCTTTCTTCATTTACAGAGAAATAGGTTTTTTACATTGTGTCAATTTCGCCCTTTCATTATTCACTGGTGTTATAAGGTTCAATTGCAGTCTAATGACTGGCATATACTGAATGTCAGGAGCAAGGTGCAAGGGTATAGCGTCTCTCTGACGTCCGCCATTTACGCCAGGCATTTAATGAGCCGAATACATACCTGGAAATCGACCCGTCAAGCAGGGTTGAATTCTGGATTTGCTTACTGACGTATGTGAAGTTGTTGGGACAATAGTCGAGCGTAACCTTCATCCGTGGAGCATGAACATTATAGGCAAGTTTTCCGAACATCTGCCAGAACTGTACTGCCGTCGTTAGTATTGTAGCAATGACAACTCCCTAAAATAAAAATAAAACATAGAAAAGACATTAGGAACACCTGCGTGTGAGGAAACTAAGAAATTACTTACTCATGGACGGCGCAAGCTGAAACGATTGAGCGACGACCGAAAGGTACCGGTAGCGTTTTCCCGGCGCGAGAAGCTGAACTAACAACGAGAAGTAACATGCGGACGAGATAGCAGTAGCATTTCATCTGATTGAGTCTGATCGTGTTTGAAAACTGCACGCCGTTTCTGCGGCCGTGCCGCTACCGGGCTTGTTTAGTTTGTTTATATTTACCATCACTCTTGCTTGTAGAGACATTGGACAAAGAATTTTATTCGCGCAGGGGCCACGCACTCAGATAACAGAAATGATGAGTGGAGTGGGTAAGCGGTAGCATGAGGTAAAGGCGAGTCACATCGAAGTACTCCTAAAAAGGGAAAGGAAGAGGCGGAGTTAGAGAGAAGTGGTCTTGGAACTCTCTTCTCATGCCATCTGTCGTTGCTTGTTCAACTTCTCGCGTTGAGGCAGCGCCTCCGGTATCTTTCAGTCGTGGCTAGGTTGTTTCAGCTTGCATCGTCCTCGACTCTAAAATGTCCTAAAGTGGAGTTGCATGGTTGATAGCAAGTTGGAAGACAGGTTGTTGAAACTCGTGGGAGTGCAGCTTAACTAGGTCTACTGTTCTGATTGAAAGTCCGCTCAGCTCACCTTGCCGTTCGTCCAAGGAAACGCCAGTGCCAATAAAAACATTCCTACGAAAGGACCGGACGCTCCGTTGTGAACCACCATAATTATCTGAAAAATATTTTCGTAAATTATGAAAGGAGGTTATGTTTTTATTACTTGAATCATGTGTGAACACTAAAAACTTTGATCCCTATAAAGTAAAGCACATCAAATGAGTTTATTTCCGCATGATGTACCAAGCTATAAAAAGTGCTGGTTTGAGAGGTTTTAGTAGTCTACATGCAGGTGGTGCAAGAGCTGGAAAAAGCAGTTCGCATAAAAACACCTACAAGCAAACGAGCTTTTCCGCCATCGAGAAAAGCATATGTTCCTACCAATAGGTTTTAATCTCAGGTTACGAGAAATGCAAGATTAATTAAAAGTTTTTCCGACTCTTTTGAACAAAAAATTAGTTGTGCCGAAGTGCCAGATTTGACGTAGTGGCTGACACCACTAGTCGCGTGAGCGAGAGGTGATACTAGCTCAACCTAAGCGCCACCACGCAGCATAAGTGATCAGATTCAGTGGTAACAAGACCCTGTAGGAGCTATTTTTTGTCTGATTTTTATTGCGTCAATAACTTTTTCTGTTTCTACCTTCAAACTTCATGTTGCAAATGAGTAAATTAAGTTATAAGAAGTTATATTTATGTCTACTGGAACTGTCAGTACAGTACCACCTTGTGCAATTCTTCTACCCCACTTTATAGTTGTGCAACTTTTCTTACGTACTTCATACTAGTTCTTTTAATTTATAGCCACTGTCATGTCCCATGTCTCCTGTGACCCAATCAACGCTTCATTATCGGTATATTTCTAAGCAACACCCGTATCTGAAGCAGTTGGCAAGCCTAGACACATTTTGTCAAGCCTAGACACATGTTGTCAAGTTGCCCAAAAGGTATTGATATAAATGTTAATCTTGTCACTCTAAAAAATTGTGGAGAAAATAAAATTCGAAACAGAGGTCACTAAAAAACAAAATAAAAAAAGCATTAGAAAGCAGTAAACAATACTTCAAGAATTCACTCGCTCATTCCTGCTTTCGAGCGGTTTAGCTTTATGAAACATTGTGTTCAGTCAACAGATACGTTTCTTAGCGCCACCAAGCATGTCAACTAGCGATCCGGACAATTAGCTGTTCATGAGCCAACCTAATAAATGGTATATTATTGTACTGAATTAGGGTGGCGATACGGCTTACAGTTGGGTCATACATAGTAAAATCAACCAGAGCACACAAAAACAAAGACGAAAAAGGAAAGGCGTTCACAAAACAAAGCGCGGTCTTGTGTCGAAATTAGTTAAGAGGGGTATAGCTACGTTTCCTTCAACGGCCTTGGCGGTCCGTGCCAACATGCATTGCATGAAAAGACAGGTGAGAGTGCAGGCGAGCTGGTGGTAGCTAATCATGTTGTATTACACCTGAGGCTGCGGTGGATGAGAGTGGAAGAACTTTCAGTAGAAGGAACAGACACAGCAAACGTCTCTGTGTCTGTTCCTTCTACTGAAAGTTCTTCCGATTTCATCCACCGCAGTCTCAGGTGTAATACAACATAGATGCATTGCATGACAGATTTGGCAGGCAGATGGAGCGAATTGTCGCGGTCGGGCTCCCAACGTCACTGTTGTTGCCTGATGCGGAGTCGCTGGTTTAGAAGGTGGGGGAGAGCAACAGCTTCAGAAAGAAGAGACCTTCAAGAGACCACTAGTCGTTCCATACCTTCACAAAATATCCCGCTATCTAAAGAAGTAGCGTATCGAGGCGGCGCACCCATGATGTTTTCGCACTGTACGAATAGGCACAACTGCGTCCAAGAGTAGCCAACAAAGGTTGAGACAAAACACATTTATCAGTAAAGCTTAAGAACAAATATGTGGAATGTATGACAAGTGCCGTGTACAGGATTCCGCTGATGAGCGGTGTGATATATGTTGGCTAATCTGGAGATGTATCAATGAGAGACTGCGTGAACTTGCTTGGTCTTTGCGGTCCGACAGCGGCAGGGCACTGGACTCTTCATTCTGCAGATTGTGCATACCACCCCGTTGATTACGTCATGATTGTTGGAAAGGAGGGAGGGGGGGGACTAGATGACCAGAGAAATTTTAGAGGCTTACATAATAAAAAGGAAAGGACGGAGTATTGTGTAAGCCTAAACTGCAGGTCTCATCAGTTAACAGATAGATTAGTTACCTACACGTTCTGATTGCCCATGCTTGTGTTATGTGTGCTTACTTTGGTTTTTTTTTTGTCCCATTAAAATTTCAGTCGAGAGCACAGCGCTTGTCTTGTGTACACCCTCCTACTTCCTATACGTGTTTTTTTTTTCGTGGTCTGTTGATTTTACTAAGATTATTATAGCAGAAAATCATCATTATTAGCATCATCACTACCATCTTGAAATAAATTTTAGACCATTTAGAGAGGAGCTTTCGTAAATTTAAAAAGGTCAAATGTCGCCTCAATGAAATGAGGTACATGATGAATGTGTATGCCGGGCGCCTAAAACAGAATGAAGTATTTCTTTAGTTTAATAAAGATATATGAAAAAACATTTTAGTATTTTCAATTGCAAAGGTATTTCCATAGAACAATATAAAATATAATGCAAAGCTAAACATAAACCATTTCCCTGAGAAATCTAATTTATATTGCAATTTATACATTACAGAAATATAGAAAGGGGAAAAAAGTAACAGCGTTTGCTTGTTGAAAACTTTGTAAATCTATTGTCCCGAATCAGTTGCAATGCATATATCAGTGGTTCTCAACCACTCGATGTTCCGCGGACCCCTCGTGGAACGGCGGAGATGATGGAGGACCCCGTTCGTGGTGAGGAGAAGGAAAAGTGGTGAATTAAGATGGTGATTTAATAAATGAATATAACTAAGGGCTACTGTGAAGTAGACTTCTCTTATTGACATATACACGAGAAAACTCGCCCGAAAATTGGAACGTTTTTTGTCGATTTGAAAAAAGACAACCTTTACTGCCGGAAGCAAGGGCTTCGCGGACCCCTTGGATGCCTTCGCGGACCCGAAAGGGTCCGCGGACCCCCATTTGAGAACGACTGGCATATATGAACCATTTTTTTTTGTTTATTCCTAGACGTTTTTTTATTACTTGGATTATTGAAAGCCTGCGACAAGGCAGTGGCGCCACGGTGCGGCTCCCAGCAGGGTGGTTACATTTGAAATCGAACACGCTTATCGGGCTGGGTGTTTCGATTTTCTTTTAAATATATGTAATTGCCCCATAGCTACAAAAAGCAAAGCCGCTTTTAAATTAAAAAAAAAGTATTTCGCTTTACAAAAAATATTAGGTGGAACAAGGTGAAAATCTGTTTTTTTACTCCGTTATTTTTCTACCCAGTTCTGTACGCTGGTATGAAGACGGAATTCATACAACACTGAAAGAAATCTTTTTTTTGTGCTTGTTTACCGTGTTGACTATTTTTCTTTTTTTTCAAAGGAAAATATTTTAGTATTTTGTTTTACTGAGGTACCAAAGGCGTAATATCGTCGCTTTGACAATCCGGTGGCATATTCACAGCCTTTTATCTCATGCGGTATTAAATTCATTGTTTACCAAATACTTTGCAGGTGTTGTCCTATACATGGGGTATCGACGGATATAAGTTTAGCTTATTTTAGTTTCACGGAATATCTTAAATTAAATCTGAAATATCGTCAAAAATGATATTTACCAATATTTTGAACCACTTTATTTAAAGAAAATAATTTCGTTCAATTTTTTAATTATTCTTGCCAATCATTATTAACATTCAATTGACTTGGTGCGATTTCCCACTTTTTCGTTGTATCATCTGTAGACGGGACCGAAATCACACACCCTCTCTTGGAACGGCCAAACACAGTTTCAGCTGGGTCGGCTTTGCTGCAAAGATTATACTGCTTGTTTTTGTATTAAAATGTAGCGGGTAAATTTATTTTTATTGCGAACACTCGTGCTTGTGCTTGGCTACATATTGTATTTTCTTAATTTTGTAATGATGGCAACTGACATTCCTTAGTCCGATCGTTAGCTTTGCAGCGGATGCTCCATTATTCGGTGTGTAAAGCCGGGGCACAAGAGCGGAGAGAACGGAACGACCTCTTCATGTAGCCAGTCCGCGGTCTATATCTGTTTGTGCTATACACAGCTTGTAAGGCACGTCCCCTCGTGCTATGGGCCCGTCTCCTTTTCGACCCTGAAGCACCCGGCACGGATCCACCAATTCATAATGTGTATTGTCGCGTGCGATCAAAGAACCGTGTAAGTGCCTGTTCTTTATCGGCAGTGTGTATATAAAAAAAATGTCTAATATCACATACACCACTTTAAGAAGGGAGAGCATTTTGGAAAAGAAAAGCGGGAAGAACGGACTCGAGTTTACATTGAAGCCAAGACAATTCCTTACAGAATCACAAACACCGATTGGCGATAAATAGTCACTTTTGCTCTCTAGTCAAGGCTAATTTATTATATTAACGATGCACTTGAGCCTGGCCGTGTTCCTGGGCTTTAAATAGAGCCGGCGCAGAGAATGCAATACGCACTGTTGGAACTTTCGACAACGGCATCGGCTTGCCTCAGCGGAGACGAATGAGCGCTGGGGGTGAGCTCAGACGTTCTACCCGGAGCGGTTGGATGCAGCCGAGAAGATCGACGGCCTAAAAGTTAAGACGGACAGGAACCTGACGGCTGGAACAAAAGTGAGGGGTGAACCCGATACGGTGGTTCTTCTGTTCGAACGGGTGTGTACATAAAAATAAGTGTTGGATTTTGTTTCAGACTGATCGATATCTCTGGACCCAAAGAATCAACGATTACCACATGCACAAAAGACGGCGAGGCAGTCAATTAAAGGGGCCACTGACCCACCCCAAACATTTTTTTCATTTTTCTCGGGCGATAGAATATGGTGTCCGAAGACTATTCAATTAATATTTTGCTACAGAGTCACGTATATTTTTAATAGAGCCAAGAAGCACAACTGCTCGAAACCGAAACCGAAACCTGCGACGGAGGTCGGAGAAATACAGACGAGAGAATGTCGGAAGTAACGTGGTTACGCCTCTACACCTAACCGCGCGAGATTTTTTTTCTTCTTTTTTTTTTTTGGGGGGGGGGGGGGTTGCGCAGCAGGCGACATCACATCGTTGCGGGTACCCTTTTCCATGCGATAGCTTTGCAGTTATGTTTGTCCCTCTCGCTGTTCTGCACTTCAAGATGAGTTGTTTTGTACATTGAAGAGTTTGAAATGAGTAGTGGGTGCCCGTTGTGAATGCCCGTGATCGGCTGCGAAAAGAATGCCCAAAGATGTTACGTGTAGAGATGCCTCACATGTCCTGCATCTGAAAGTGACATTGTGTAGCAGAGTCTGCACAAGTTTTCTAAAGTTGAATGGGATCGGGTCCAACGGCTGGCTGACATTCCTGCATAACAGTTACGGGCACCTAGGAAAGCGGAGTCTACCCGATTTATATGTTCCTTGCATATTGTGGAAGGTGACTACATTGTTTTCGCAGATGTCAAAAAAGAGAGTCGAAATTCGTGCAGTACAGGCAGGCACATACTGTTTGCTTTGAGTTGATCTTCACCAATTTTGGGCGGAGTGAGTAAACTTCAGTAATCATAATTTAGCCTCCGGGTTGGCTTTTCGAAATATCAGAGTCCGTCTCCCGAATGGACCTTGTCATGTTTCTTTTGACTATGACTTCCTTTTTGCCATACTTAATGGCTTTCGCAGCATCCTTCGTGTTGGGACTTTAAACTGAACAGTCAAGATCGTCATTCGTGGCCAACAAGGTCGTCACTCAATGGCCAACTGCGATACTTCGTCGTTAACCTTCTAATCAATGTACAGAACTGGCTATTTCTATGGACCAACATTTGTCTGCAGTTTTCTCGACTTTCGGAGCAGGTATTTTGATGCTTCTGGAATGCATTCGTTTGCTTCGACGACCATAATGCTCTAAGGAATAACCGTCAAGATCTGACATCGTTCCCGGTTGGACAACGCCGTGGCAGAAGCTTGAAGCAAATTAAGCCATCACACCAGGCACGTAGCCAGGATTTTGTTTTTTGTTTGGGGGGGGGGGGCGCCCATGACAAAATGCTGTATGAGGGGGGAGGGGAGAGAGGAGGCCCCAGAAGAATGGAAGATTTCGGGGGCGGGCCGGCCCATGCCCCCCCCCCCTCCTCCTGGCTACGTGCCGGCATCACACGTCGCATCCCAAGCAAGAACGATCAGCTGGGAGGGCTGAGCTGCTCGATTCTGTTCCATAGGCAATAGCTAATTTCTTAGACACTTTTCGACTGAAGGCAGCTTGTAGTTCTGCTTGTTTTCTCTTCAGGTAGGACTACCGAGATTTCAGATTAATTGACGAAGGCACTTTCAGCGGGGTCGCCTCCAGTGCGCCGCCAGCAGATTCCTTCATTCAAATGTTTGAGCACCTCGTGTTCGGAAAGAACGCTGGCACATGAACCTGAGCTTGATTCAGTAGCACAGGAAGCAGAAAGCTTCTCACCCAGACGCGTTAAGCAATTCTGGCAGAGAATGTCGGTATCTTTCATGGCTTCATCGCTGCGAGAAGGCAAAAATTACCTAACCAGGTTCACGTTCAGGTCCTTTACAGATCGAAAACATTCATTCCGGCAGATCTTTTTATGTCGACCATCGTTGTCGGCACAGAAGGTTCGCTCATAACTGTGAACGTCTGTCATTGACAACACTGTGCAGATGGGCAAAGCAATCACACTTGAGCACACTTGACGTAGGAGCGTCGTTGCAGTGAGTCTTCTGAGCGCGATCAGCGTGATCCCATACCATCGTGCGTGTTACAGGGGGGGGGGGGGGGCGGTTCGGTGAGGAGGCAGAAAGCCTCGGCATGTGCATTTTGCCCTGCACGTAACTCTGACTCTTTACGCTGTGGGGTGCGTGCCAGGAGCTCAGGTTAAATGTCCCCGCTTTCGCCGCTCATTGTCCGAGTTTGCATCGGTGTCCGCGGATTACACACGGCGTCTTCAGTCTACGGTCTGTCGGTACGTTTGTTCGCATGGCGGCAACAGAGAAGTCGATGTCTGCTAGACTCGGACCCCTACGTGAAGCAGCTGAACCTTGTGTTTTCATGCCAGAGATGTCAACAACGTCCTCGAGCGGCGGACTTGAAAGGACGACTTCCTGGGAACGCGGTGCTCCAAGGCCGGACATGTGCAGCAAGCTTGCTGGCCAGTTCGGTCACACGAAGGCCGATGGAATTCGTGGGGACATTTGAGACACGAGATAGGAAAAGGGTGATTTCTGCACCAGATCGGGACTCTTGCGTGCACGCCGATCTTCTCCGCTCTTTGTGCCCAGGCTCTCGAAAAGGGTAAACGCAGTTTCCGTATGTGGGCTTCGGTCTTGTCCGCTCTTTGTGCCCTGGCTTTACACACCGGATAATAGAATATCCGCTGCACGCTAACGATCCGACTAAGGAATGTCAGTTACCATCATCACAAAATTAAGGAAATACAACATATAGCCAAGCAGGACGGTTCTCAATCAAAGTAAATTTACCCGCTGCCTTTTAACACAGAAAGAAGCATTATATTCTTTGCAGCGAAGCCGACCTGTGGAAACTGTGTTTGGACGTTCCAAGAGCGTGGGTGCGATTTCGAGCACTTCTAAAGAAGAAACAACAGAAAAGGGAGAATCGCATTAAGCCAATTGTAACTTAATATGATCGGCAGCATAAATAAAAATATTAAACAAAGTAAAGAAAATTATTTTTTATAAAGCGGTTTTAAACACGTGTAAATCTCTTTTTTGACTATATTTCAGATTTAATATAAAATATTCCTTAAACATTGAATAAACTAAACTTGTACCGTGGATAGCCCATGTATAGGACCACACCCGCATAGTATTTGGTAAACGACGCATATAAGAAGTCATGGGATACAAGGGTCTCAATATGCCAGCTGATTGTCAAGAGACAATGTTTGGCATTTTTACCCCTCATTCCCATTATATATACGGTGCAGCCTGTCCCTATGGGGAGGAGTGGTTCCCTAGATATCTTGGGAGACGGGCCCCTTCCGACATTTGCAAAAGCTGAGATGACGTGCCACGTCACTGCCGCAATTCGGAACTAGCGCGGGCCTTAAATCAACAACGGTTGTCGTCTACCCAGTTAAACGAATTCGAAACTAATAGTACACAGAGAGCTGGTCAGAAATTGAGTCCGCCGAAACCAGTGGCCGGGATGGTCTAATCGGTTAAGGCGTCGCCCCGGACAGGCGAAGGTTGCGGGTTCAATCCCCGCTCCTGGCCCAATTTTTCGCCAGCTCTCTTTCCCTTCCTTCCCTAACTTTAATGCAATAAATTCAATAATCACCTTCTCCCCTCTTCGTTCACAATATTACTACGGCTGCACTTGTCAATCTTCACTCATTCCCATTATATATACGGTGCAGCCTGTCCCTATGGGGAGGAGTGGTTCCCTAGATATCTTGGGAGACGGGCCCCTTCCGACATTTGCAAAGCTGAGATGACGTGCCACGTCACTGCCGCAATTCGGAACTAGCGCGGGCCTTAAATCAACAACGGTTGTCGTCTACCCAGTTAAACGAATTCGAAACTAATAGTACACAGAGAGCTGGTCAGAAATTGAGTCCGCCGAAACCAGTGGCCGGGATGGTCTAATCGGTTAAGGCGTCGCCCCGGACAGGCGAAGGTTGCGGGTTCAATCCCCGCTCCTGGCCCAATTTTTCGCCAGCTCTCTTCCCTTCCCTTTCCTAACTTTAATGCAATAAATTCAATAATCACCTTCTCCCCTCTTCGTTCACAATATTACTACGGCTGCACTTGTCAATCTTCACTCATTCCCATTATATATACGGTGCAGCCTGTCCCTATGGGGAGGAGTGGTTCCCTAGATATCTTGGGAGACGGGCCCCTTCCGACATTTGCAAAGCTGAGATGACGTGCCACGTCACTGCCGCAATTCGGAACTAGCGCGGGCCTTAAATCAACAACGGTTGTCGTCTACCCAGTTAAACGAATTCGAAACTAATAGTACACAGAGAGCTGGTCAGAAATTGAGTCCGCCGAAACCAGTGGCCGGGATGGTCTAATCGGTTAAGGCGTCGCCCCGGACAGGCGAAGGTTGCGGGTTCAATCCCCGCTCCTGGCCCAATTTTTCGCCAGCTCTCTTTCCCTTTCCTTTCCTAACTTTAATGCAATAAATTCAATAATCACCTTCTCCCCTCTTCGTTCACAATATTACTACGGCTGCACTTGTCAATCTTCACTCATTCCCATTATATATACGGTGCAGCCTGTCCCTATGGGGAGGAGTGGTTCCCTAGATATCTTGGGAGACGGGCCCTTTCCGACATTTGCAAAGCTGAGATGACGTGCCACGTCACTGCCGCAATTCCGGAACTAGCGCGGGCCTTAAATCAACAACGGTTGTCGTCTACCCAGTTAAACGAATTCGAAACTAATAGTACACAGAGAGCTGGTCAGAAATTGAGTCCGCCGAAACCAGTGGCCGGGATGGTCTAATCGGTTAGAGCGTCGACCCGGATCAGTCGAAGGTTGGAGTGCTGCAGTCTGCGCACGCCAGGAAATTTTAGCGATCTGCGGGGCAGACTAGCTGCCGTATGGCGAACGCGAGCGTGACGAAACGACTTGGTCTCGATTCGACACACAACGTGAACCAGAGTGTTCAAATTCAAGGTGACGTGGGGCGCACCACATACCTTTACGGTCGTTCAGATACTTCTTTACTCTATCTAGCTTCGCAGTTCTGGAAATTCCGGCGAGGCAACGTTACGTCCGGCCGATCTTGTTTACATCAGTCCTACGCCGGAAACACGGTCTCTGCCACGGACTTACACGTTTCAGAATGTTTCACATGTTTACTTCAGAAGATAGCGCCACCGTCAAACACTATCATCATAATCGTTTACACGGCTGTGCCAGTTTCACGATTCGCAAAATACGTCAAATTTCACGCACGGTTTTACGGAGCGGACGAGCTGCACCGGTTCGTGATTTCGGAACCATGTACTCGAGGAAACGACTCGCCAAAACTCCCTATTAGTGAGTGCTCAGGGAACCGCTTTGTCGCGTACGATACGGCACGATCAAGTGCCGTCCGGTACGAACCGCGCGGCGTGAGAGCCTTGCTGTGCGGTAGCGCATGCGCGGTGCGTACCGGAGGGGCCCACTCGCACCGTATGTGATGTGTTTCAAAAAGCACCGCTGCCTAAGACTCCCTATTAATTGGCCCTGTTGTACTCCGACGTCGAGCTCCAGCGAACATGCAGGGTAGCGCAGAACGTGGGCCTTTCAATGGTCGGCGAGGCAGGAACTCGGTATCTGCGAGCGATCAATAGGGAGTTTTCGTGCAGCCGTGTTTCCCCTTCCGCTAACCCTCCGCAACGAAGAAACCGCCACTGCGCCTGCGCGTACCGATGGCCTTGGCTGTAGAGTTCCGGGTAGCGGAGGGCTTAGCGGAGGGGGAAACACGGTCTACCAAACCTCCCTAGTATCTGCGTGCGCCGGCAAGCTTCGCCGCCATTGTCAGCGCCCGACTTCGGATCGTATAACAGAGCCGCTTAGAAGAGGGTCCGGGCGTAGCGTTCATCACGCGACGCAGAGCGGACGCTGTCCATAGGCGCGCTGCCAACCAGGTTCCAAGACGGAGCGGCCAGCACCCCTTTAGCTCCCGCATCGCTCGCAATGGCCCCTCGACAGCTCAAGATATACAGGGCGGTGGCTCATGCGATGACCTCCGCTCCCTGCTCCGTCCTTTCGTTGCTCTTACGAGCTAACGCCACCCCCGTCTGGCTGCGGCGTGGTAATAAAGGATTACAGCGACAAGCCACACCCTCGCGTCCCTCAAGCTCTCAGTAACTTCCATAGTAAGGGACGAAGCATAAGGAAGGCTCTGCATGGCGAGTCCACTCGGAGCCGAGCAGAACGCCACAGAACAATTCGCGAAGCCAATGAAAGTGACGCAGAGTAAACCAAGCCAGGGGTGGTTTCTTTAGCCGTCACTCGATATGCTATGGCTAGGGCTCCGTGTTTTCGGATAAATCCGAAAAACTCCGAAAAACACCCGCCGGTAAAATTTTGGTCAATTCGGATTTATCCGATAAACTCCAAATGTTTATGTGCCAATGCCACCCCCCCCCCCCCCGCAAAAAAAAAAGTAAAATACATTTTTTTTTTTTTACAATTTGATCAGCACGGTATTAATGGTCCTGGGAAAATGGTACCATAATTATCTTTCAAATCTCAAACCGTTGTCAAAAGGGGTCTTGCCGCTTGTCTCGTCGAGGTTGATTCAGGGCAACAGGTCATTGTACATTCGGGTCACGACAAAAGCCACTCTTTTGGTTTCCAGTTTGAGCCATGCGATTTGTGATTTAGAGAAAGGAGAAGGTATGTTTTTGTAACAGTGAAAGCTATGGACTATAGAGATTGTATTAAATAGAGAAAAGGGACAGTTGAAACTCTCTATTACATCCTTAACCACTCCACCTCGCGCGGCCGCGGGCTAGATTGATGGAATAGGATGGGATGACTACGAGCTTTGTAGCGACTGCCCCCGGGAGTTTATTGATTTTAAGGTATCGACGTTTATCGAAGCAACAGTTGTGTGCGACGTTTGTCGTGGGACAAATTAATATTGCCAATGGCAATGGCACGAACGTCAAATTCAACTGAAGAAATTTTAATCGATACAAGCGCGTTTTATTTTTTATTTGGCATACGTTTACATCCGGTTATTATTTACATATTTATTTTCAATAGGAAACACTGCGAAATTAAACTCCGAATTTCGGAGAATTGGGAATCAAACAAATATAAACTCCGATAAACTCCGAATCTTCGGCAAAAAATAAACTCCGAAAAACACCCTCCGAATTTGACG
>JAZHYW010063562.1:0-127849 GCA_037355805.1 Ixodes ricinus | reverse complement strand
AATCAAAATCACGAGTTTTTTTCTCTAAACGTAATAAGCATTATTTTAGCTAGAAATTTATTTTTTCGCACTTTATTGTTTTTTAGACTTAGTCATTCATTTACGGCCACTTACTGATATACCACCTAAGTGATTTTGTTAGGCGCAGTAC
The DNA here is from genome assembly GCA_037355805.1 of Ixodes ricinus. NCBI lineage: Eukaryota > Metazoa > Arthropoda > Arachnida > Ixodida > Ixodidae > Ixodes > Ixodes ricinus. Next base: position 127,698 of record JAZHYW010063562.1, on the reverse strand, counting down.
CATCCTGCGTGAGGATTGAAGACGTGGGACGTTATGGTTCGTTTGTCGGTGTCTCTTTTCCAACGTACGCACCAGTCACATCACATGTCTCGAGTAATTTTCAACAATCTCAAGCTTCTTGCTGTTGAAGCCTTTCCTACACACATTACCAATAATAAAACTGACACCTTTACACAAGGCTCCGAGAACGCCTGTATCGACCCAACGCGTAAACATTATGTGCCGCGTTTAGTTATGTTGGAAAAGAGACATCGGTAAATTAAACATAACGTCCAACGTATCCAGTCCTCCCGCAGGATGGTGCTGCGCCTAACAAAGTCACTTAGGTTGTATATAAGTGACCGTAAATGAATAACCAAGCCTACAAATTTATAAAATATGGAAAAGAAAATCACTTCTGCCCAAAATAGTGCTTTTTAATTCAGAAAAAAAGAAACAAAAACAAAACAATCTCGAGATTTTGAATGACCATGCACCGAATTGTCCGTGCACCGAAATGTCCGTGCACCTAAATGTCCACGCACCGAAATGCCCTTCACCGAAATGTCCGTGCACCGAAATGTCCGTGCACCGAAACGTCCGTGCACCGAAATGTCCGTGCACCAAAATGTCCTTGCACCGAAAAGTCATTTTTTCTTCACCAGTAAGCGTTTTTTACGTGATTCTACGCGATAGAAAGAAGTAAAACAATTGCAAAATACGGACGACAACGGTAATCCCTCAAGTGGTCTTAAACTTTTAAATGTAAAGCGGAATGTCAACCTGCAACACCCCACCCCCTCCAATCATGGCCCGACCAGCGGCATCAATGCCCGACTTTTAAGTCATCTCATCTTGTTGTTACACCACTGATACGCGAACACATGGTCACATCGGCGATAATTCCAGTCTCCTGTTCACAACGCACAACACTGCCATCACGATGTTGCCGCTATGTTGCTGACACGCAGAAATACAAAGCCATGGTGATTGCCGGTTGGCACTCGGCATCGGAAAACAGAACCGAACTCAGCACGGAAGGCACCCAGGTACTGTAAAAGAACTTGTTGTTGGGCTATTTGGTGTTGACTGTATTGAACCATGGTTAAAAGCGCTAAAAAGACGTACACAAGATAGCGCCCGTGTTTGTCTTCTATCTTGTGTACGTCTTTTAGCGCTTTTAACCATGGTTCAATACGGCACCCAGGCAGCCGGCAGCAAAACCTGGCGGTCTTGGACGCAGTTCCTGCGAATTCCATAACGTCGAAAACGTCGACACATATCCGCGTGGTTCCGCTACTGTAGGTCCGCGTGGGTTCCGCATTCCGGAGACGGCCATCTTACCCAGTGTACGTAGCCCTGCTGGCACTGCTCCTGAACTTCGCTGTTTCTAGCGGCTTCGTTTGCTCGTTTGATAAAATTAGTTATAAAAACATCAATGCAACCGAAATGTTCTGCACGTTTGGACTAGAAGTCGAAATTAACGGCGGCCTTCGGTGCCGCGGAAACTAATCAACTCAACAACATTTCTTAAACAACGTGAGCGACGTGCTCGAAGAACGAAACCGAAAGAATATGAGTCGGGACGGCGAAAGCTTTCTCCCGTCTGCCTGGAAAAGGAGAAAAACATTTCGTTCCTCCCTTTTCCTCATGTCCGTTTCGGGGCGCGTCAGTAGAAGGGAGGAAGACAAGCCGTTGCTACCTTTTTCCTCAATTTGTTTCTTAGAGTATAGCCTGGGGGTCGCAGCATGTCCCAGAGACAAAATTTGAATGCCGCTCATAGTTAGGATTTCAGCATTGCGTTAGCACTTGATTCGTGCTCGTTCTCGTTATTTACGGCCTTCGATAGGTTACTTAGAAAATCCGACACTACAGTCTCGTAATTTATGTGGTGTCATTTTATTTTTGTTTTCTTCTATACCCCTTTTCGCTTCAAGTATGACCGAAGCCGATGCTGCAATCCGGTGGAGCCATCGAGCAGAGCCAAGGATGCATCGTACACCATTGATGTTGAAAACAACGGTGTAAAGGAGACAAAGACACAGTGGAAGAAAACAGACAGGACAAAGCGCTCTCCGACGTCTGTTTTGTTCCACCGTCTCTTTGTCTGCTCTGCGCTTTTTTTAATGTTTAATGTGTACCAACTCGTTCGACTCACCACCTTGCTACAGTGCATCGTCCTGGTGCGCGTTTTCTTTGTGACTACACCCCCTAGACGAATCACACAGAGAAAAAAAAACAGGATCGGGGCGTATTCACTGTGAATGAGTAGTCGGTAATAGGGAAGCGCACAAAAGCAATGAGCGTAATAACGATGTATTCATGATAGTGCTTAACTGGCTCAATGGGCTCGTGGGGTCGGATTCGGTCGGGCTAAAATGGAGACGCAATATAGTATTTTTTCAAGCAGGATTGTGAAAAAGGAATGATATGCAATTCTTCTTGATTTATTTTCTCTGTACAAATTGTTAATTTCGCGTTCTTCCTTAACTAAGGATGCACATTCCAAAAGCTGTTTTCGTACGGAGTGAAGTATTTACAATGCAATCTAGATTATACAATCCGATCTAACCAGAAGAGAATGGTAGCAACGTTTATTTACAGAGACGAAAACAAACTGGTGAACTAAGGCCAGGATTTTGCACATTGATGCAGATGGCTGTATTGACCCTCATGGCACATAAAAGAAACGCAGGAGAATGTGTTACACTTTTCTATGTTCAACTCTTGCTGGTATTATACGGCAGCGTCTTTTTCAAGAAGCGGCTGATTTAGTGCGATCTGGCGCTTCATGGCACCTTCATCGAGTGGTTCTTCCATGGATTGTTTCTGGAAAGCAAAACTTCGGTCAAATTCCGACTTGCACGTACACACACTTTCAGCAAGAATGTTTTGTGTCGCTAAGCTAATCATTACACTATATCTGTTCTGTTACAGGGGTTATCACTATCCACGTACAATCAGCCACTTTTAATCCGCCTAAAGTACGATATAATTTCTAAGTCACGACTAACTATATTTTGTCTACTTGCGATATTGCAGAAGTATGCCATTAGATATAATATTTTGTAAAATTTAATTTGAAATGAGATCGGAATATAAATATATTCTTGCACCAAAACATTAAAGGAAATCTTTGTATATTTTATAACATCGAGGCTAAATTTGCGTCTTGGAGAACAACCGATTTATTGATAGAAAACACTAGTCCACATGAATAATGGAAATAATTACCTCAATATCACAAGGAAGAAGATTCAGTTTACTCCATAGTCGAAGGAAAGTGTGGCTTGTCAGGTGGATATTGTGTTTCCACGTTTTTGCCCCACCTGAAGGGCGAAGAATGTCATGTTATTCGCTTGTGCCTCTTTCCCCCACAATAACCTGGGGCTCAAGTCAACCTGACGGACTCGTAATGTCACAAGCCGCCGGTGACCAATGCTTCTGCAACTTAGTTCCTTATCATACACCGCCGTGTCGCAAGCAATGCTAAGAACTCGAGCCATCTAGGTAGGCCATCTAAGGAGTGCTGACAGATAGAAAGAGAGAGGAACGTGTAAAAATGGTGTGATCCTCTTTTGTTTTGTGAGACCGATGGTCACCGCTTCTCTCGCTCTTTATGCACGCCCCTCACCTGGCTCCTACGAACGTTCATAGGAAAGTGAGAACCAATGAACGGTCGATAACCCATAAACGTCACTTTTTTTCTGACTGGTCAAATTTTCGGCCATGGGGTGTCCGTCATCTTCATGGCCATCTTTTAATAAGATGTTCAAAATTCAGGGCATTAAGAAAAACGGAAACCTAGAGTTTAATGGCACACTGTGCTTGCCAAAAAAAAAACAAAAAAACACACACACGCATTGTCTTCAACAAGAACAACAAACTCTAATCTACGGAAACACATCAGGAAAAGCCGGGACGCCTGCATTCAGCATTGGCTATACATTGTAACGTTAGAAGCAAGTTTTTTCTTTTCTTGTGAATAACAGGCGAAACACCCGAGTCAAAAGGGAGCTTTCGTAGATCGCTTCTTTAGCTCCGAATCTCGTAGCAAAGGTAGACGCTGCTACTGAGCAAAGCGCACCACTAGGTTTGTCTGCACAATTCCAGGGATCATTTCCCGAAGCCGAGAGCTAACCGGATGGTGGGTTTGGTTGCAGCTTTCGGTGCCTTGTCAGCTTACAGGTGAACGGAGAAAACCTACACAATTTCTCTTAAATACAATATTTTAATTTTACAAGGACTAGCATAATACGGGGGAATGAGAAATGAAAAGTATTGTTGCAGAACATCTTTGAAAAATATCAAAATTGTGTTTATTGTCTTCTGGACAAGGGTACGATAAACATAACGGGAAAGTAATTTGTAACGTAACGAATGAAGTGATCCGTTACTTTTCAGCGAAATTCATTTGTAACGGTAATCCATTACATTTGAGGCTCGGTAATTTGTAATTGTAATCCATTAAATTTTTCAAGTAACGAGCACAAGTCTGGTCTTAAGGTACGTCGGGCGTATCCGGAACGAGAAGTCTAAAGGTACGTCGGACGTATCTGGAACGAGGAGTCTATAGGTTCGTCGGACGTTCCCGGAACGTAAAGTCTAAAGATACGTCGGACATATTGTAAAGCACCCCAATTTCGTATGAGAAATTAGAGATCGGAGACATGCGATGTCTGCTCTCCATCAAGGCTGAGCGTCCGAAACATAACTTGTTTCCTTTCCCCTTCTTGTTACACCTCTTATCCACGCTTTTAGTTTTGTGCCCGCGTTTACGTGCCGGCAGTACACCACATTTTAGTCCCTAGTATTCGGTTGTGTCATCAGTTGGTAGATGGCGGCACTCAGCGGCACTTGCGCTACCGCGCAGGCGCGTTAACATATAGGCACAAGTAAGGCGTTGTGTGTTCTGTTTCTGTTTCGTCGCCGCTCGTTCCACTCTTTCGTCTGGCTTGCAAGCGCGCCTCTTTTTTCTTTTTACGAGGCTCAAGTTATTTGTTTTGGCGTTCAGAATGTTGCTGTCCCCCATGAGTGCGAAGAGAACTGTGTACACAGTGAAGTCAGAGGGAACGGTGATCACGTACGCCAAAGACCACGGGAACCACGGCACTGCAGAGCATCTGCGATACCGTGTGATACGGTGGAGAAGACGGCGGGAGTAGGTATTCAAGGGCACCGCGACCCATAAAGAGTGTACGGGACCACGCAATGATGCAAAAGCCGACGTCCGGAACTGGAGAAAACAATCTGTGGGTTTGTATGTAGCTAACTGGACGGGGCCACCGAGGACTCGCCGAGTCGTAGTGTGAGCAACTGGTTCACCGTGGTGCGCGGTGAGAATTGACGGTGAGCGGGCTAATTTTCTTCAAGGTTGGTATTATTTCTTCTGTGGCATTTATCTTATGCATTTCCTATATTTAAATAATATTTCTTGCACAATTTTGTAATATCAGAGCATTCCCCGAATGTAAACACCCGCTCCTCCCTCAGTCAAAATTACAGGTGTGAAAAGAAAGGTGTGCTTAGAATGGACTGATCACGGTAGCAGTGAGAAATAAAGATGGAATTAAACTTGCCAGTGGGGTCTCAGTAAGGCACGCTATGAACCGCTGTGATACGACAATTCCTCATCACGGCTACATCCGACGCATCTCCCGGTTCCGCCCACGTCCGACATGTACATGTCTTAAAGGGGGGGGTGCAACGATTTCCCGACTTCGGTCAAAGATTTGTGGAGGTTGCCTTCTGACACTTCTGAAGTAAAGAACAGAAAACCGATTTTGCCTGCGTGTCCTAGTTGTTGCGTAAAAAAAAGATAAATATTGGCATTTCGGGCATCCCTAAACTAACTCCCAGCCTTCAGGGTCACACCTGGTCGCACTCCCAGTGACGTAATTCGGAGTGCAGTGTAGGTTCCCGTGTGCTATCTCGGAGGACGCTGCCTCTCCCTCTCTCTGCTGACATTAGCGGGCGTTATGCTGCAGCTTAGAGACGAGCGAGGTCACGTAATCCTTTCGCCGTAGTTCCTTCGGCTGCCACTTGGGGTTGCAGGTGGGGGAAAAAGCTCGACATTTGCTTTGCGATTATGCAGCGGAATCGCGACATTTTTAATAAAGGATGTGTTTTCTCTATTCTCCGGGACACGATAAATAACGTAAAAATGACGAGATGCAAATTCTTTTAACCATAAAATTGTTGCACCACCCCTTTAAGGTTCCTCGTTCCGGATACGTCCGACGTACTTTTAGACACAGCGTTTTATAAAAGCACAGTAAAGAATTTCCGCGAATTACAGATTGTGTTTAGCCAATTAGAAGCCATATGATAGGTATCCTGGGCAGGAATGTCTACGCCACGTTAACCACATATTGTGAACTGTCATTGCGCGGTCAATATTTAAAAAGTAGGAAAAAGAAAAAAAGAAGTTGTAGACTGACCAGCTTGGAAGTTGAAGCGTAAATAATTTCTCCTTACGCGTTCATAAGCTTGGTAATGGACACTGGTTCTTCTCTTTGGGTTTTGTAGCTATCAACTTTTAAATTTATCAATAATTGAATGCTATGAATAATGCCCGCCTAATTTGGATGACAACCCCTCGGCAGACCAAACCTCACCTCGGCTACTTACCCACATTGTGCTTATATCAAACGTTGAGGTAGGCATAGAACTCGCCTCTTGTCATAGAATTGGCCGGCAGTCTTATACATTCGCTTTGTAAGCGAACGCCTGTACGAATGCTTGTTTTAGAGCGCAGCTCCCGTTTCCGGCTTGAGCGACGTCGGCGTCGCCGTCACCGTCGGCGTAACCGCGCGGTGCATTATAGGTAAATTTCCCCGCTAAATTTAGCGGAAAACTTTCTCATGCTAAATTTAGCGGAAAAGTTTCCCCACTAAATTTAGCGGAAAAATTTCCCTGCCAAATTTAACGGAAAGTTTTCCTGCTAAATTTAGCTGAAAAATTTACCCGCTAAATTCAGTGGAAAAAATTCCCAGCTAAATTTAGCAGAAACATTTCCCCGCTAAATTTAGCGGAAAGATTTCCCCACTGAATTTAGCGGAAAAATTTGCCCGCTAAATCTAGCGGAAAACTTTCCCCGCCAAAATTAGCGGAAAAATTTTCATGCCAAATTTAGCGGGAAATTTTCCCGCCAAAATTAGAGGAAAAAATTGCCCCACTAAGTTTAGCGGAACAAATTTTCGCGCTAATGTTAGCGGAAAAAATTACCCGCTGAATTTACCGGAAAAATTTCCCCACTAAATTTAGCAGAAAAAATTCCCGGCTAAATTTAGCGTAAAAATTTCCCCTAAATGGGAGGCAAGCTGAAGAGGAGGAGAGGCATAGCTTCCTCTCCATATCTTCCCCTAATTCTCCTCAAGAGCTGCACTGTAATTCGGCGTTAAATGGAGTTGTAAACGGCTTTCATTTTTCTTTTCTTTTCAACGAGCAGGGCACTGTAAGAAAGGTGCGTTGGGACAGGGTTATTATGATTAGAGCACCGTTTTTGGGGGCACGTACGTCCTAAGTTTAGTCATCAATACAGATCCTGCAGCCAGGCTGTGTGTTTCGTCTTGTTTATCGTTCGACTTAAGTTATGTTTTACGTTCTAGCTATCAGCCAAATGCAGAGTTCTTACCAGTGAGCAAGCTGATCAACATCCCAAGAAGAACTGTAAAGGCCGTTGTCGCTAGGACGCTCCAGTTCGAAGACATCTGATAGAGTGGGAATATGTCCCGTCTGAAACAATTATTGATAAGTGCATCGATCAATACTCAACCATATTCTGTCTCATAGAGTGATAGTTCATAGAACTGAGCGAATAACATCATATGGTGAGGTTAATTTGGGCCCGACGGCACCAACTGCTAGTTATCCATCGACCACCCTCTGATGTTGTGTCATTAAAAGTACTGTTAATTTGTTCGATAATGTGCGTTTTCTAATCAGCGAAAAAATATTTAACGGGCGGTGATTGACAATTTGAGTATGAAATTGCGACAGACCAGCCCTGGGATCGGCTTTTATTCACTATTCATCTATTTTTCAACCCTGTTTTTGTTTTTTAGTTTGTATTTTTGGTATTTATTGTACTGCGCCTGGTGTGCTAATATTAACGCGTAGACATAGTTTCTGCCTGTATTGTAGAACTCTAAGACATGTAATTTATAAAAGCGGAGAAATATAAGTGTAGTAAATGCTTCAACCTAATTAAAACTATTTGCTTTCTTCATTTACAGAGAAATAGGTTTTTTACATTGTGTCAATTTCGCCCTTTCATTATTCACTGGGTGTTATAAGGTTCAATTGCAGTCTAATGACTGGCATATACTGAATGTCAGGAGCAAGGTGCAAGGGTATAGCGTCTCTCTGACGTCCGCCATTTACGCCAGGCATTTAATGAGCCGAATACATACCTGGAAATCGACCCGTCAAGCAGGGTTGAATTCTGGATTTGCTTACTGACGTATGTGAAGTTGTTGGGACAATAGTCAGAGCGTAACCTTCATCCGTGGAGCATGAACATTATAGGCAAGTTTTCCGAACATCTGCCAGAACTGTACTGCCGTCGTTAGTATTGTAGCAATGACAACTCCCTAAAATAAAAATAAAACATAGAAAAGAACATTAGGAACACCTGCGTGTGAGGAACTAAGAAATTACTTACTCATGGACGGCGCAAGCTGAAACGATTGAGCGACGACCGAAAGGTACCGGTAGCGTTTTCCCGGCGCGAGAAGCTGAACTAACAAGGAGAAGTAACATGCGGACGAGATAGCAGTAGCATTTCATCTGATTGAGTCTGATCGTGTTTGAAAACTGCACGTCGTTTCTGCGGCCGTGCCGCTACTGGGCTTGTTTAGTTCGTTTATATTTACCATCACTCTTGCTTGTAGAGACATTGGACAAATAATTTTATTCGCGCAGGGGCCACGCACTCAGATAACAAAGATGATAGTAGAGTGGGTAAGCGGTAGCATGAGGTAAAGGCGAGTCACATCGAAGTACTCCTAAAAAGGGAAAGGAAGAGGCGGAGTTAGAGAGAAGTGGTCTTGGAACTTCTCTTCTCATGCCATCTGTCGTTGCTTGTTCAACTTCTTGCGTTGAGGCAGCGCCTCCGGTATCTTTCAGTCGTGGCTAGGTTGTTTCAGCTTGCATCGTCCTCGACTCTAAAATGTCCTAAAGTGGAGTCGCATGGTTGATAGCAAGTTGGAAGACAGGTTGTTGAAACTGGTGGGAGTGCAGCTTAACTTAGGTCTACTGTTCTGATTGAAAGTCCGCTCAGCTCACCTTGCCGTTCGTCCAAGGAAACGCCAGTGCCAATAAAAACATTCCTACGAAAGGACCGGACGCTCCGTTGTGAACCACCATAATTATCTGAAAAATATTTTCGTAAATTATGAAAGGAGGTTATGTTTTTATTACTTGAATCTTGTGTGAACACTAAAAACTTTGATCCCTATAAAGTAAAGCACATCAAATGAGTTTATTTCCGCATGATGTACCAAGCTAAAAAAAGTGCTGGTTTGAGAGGTTTTAGTAGTCTACATGCAGGTGGTGCAAGAGCTGGAAAAAGCAGTTCGCATAAAAACACCTACAAGCAAACGAGCTTTTCCGCCATCGAGAAAAGCATATGTTCCTACCAATAGGTTTTAATCTCAGGTTACGAGAAATGCAAGATTAATTAAAAGTTTTTCCGACTCTTTTGAACAAAAAATTAGTTGTGCCGAAGTGCCAGATTTGACGTAGTGGCTGACACCACTAGTCGCGTGAGCGAGAGGTGATACTAGCTCAACCTAAGCGCCACCACGCAGCATAAGTGATCAGATTCAGTGGTAACAAGACCCTGTAGGAGCTATTTTTTGTCTGATTTTTATTGCGTCAATAACTATTTCTGTTTCTACCTTCAAACTTCATGTTGCAAATGAGTAAATTAAGTTATAAGAAGTTATATTTATGTCTACTGGAACTGTCAGTACAGTACCACCTTGTGCAATTCTTCTACCCCACTTTATAGTTGTGCAACTTTTCTTACGTACTTCATACTAGTTCTTTTAATTTATAGCCACTGTCATGTCCCATGTCTCCCTGTGACCCAATCAACGCTTCATTATCGGTATATTTCTAAGCAACACCCGTATCTGAAGCAGTTGGCAAGCCTAGACACATTTTGTCAAGCCTAGACACATGTTGTCAAGTTGCCCAAAAGGTATTGATATAAATGTTAATCTTGTCACTCTAAAAAAGTGTGGAGAAAATAAAATTCGAAACAGAGGTCACTAAAAAACAAAATAAAAAAAGCATTAAGAAAGCAGTAAACAATACTTCAAGAATTCACTCGCTCATTCCTGCTTTCGAGCGGTTTACTTTAGATAAACATTGTGTTCAGTCAACAGATACGTTTCTTAGCGCCACCAAGCATGTCAACTAGCGATCCGGACAATTAGCTGTTCATGAGCCAACCTAATAAATGGTATATTATTGTACTGAATTAGGGTGGCGATACGGCTTATAGTTGGGTCATACATAGTAAAATCAACCAGAGCACACAAAAACAAAGACGAAAAGGAAAGGCGTTCACAAAACAAGCGCGGTCTTGTGTCGAAATTAGTTAAGAGGGGTATAGCTTCGTTTCCTTCAAGCGGCCTTGGCGAAGCCGTGCCAACATGCATTGCATGAAAAGACGGTGAGAGTGCAGGCGAGCTGGTGGTAGCTAATCATGTTGTATTACACCTGAGACTGCGGTGGATGAAATTGGAAGAACTTTCAGTAGAAGGAACAGACACAGCAAACGTCTCTGTGTCTGTTCCTTCTACTGAAAGTTCTTCCGATTTCATCCACCGCAGTCTCAGGTGTAATACAACATGATGCATTGCATGACAGATTTGGCAGGCAGATGGAGCGAATTGTCGCGGTCGGGCTCCCAACGTCACTGTTGTTGCCTGATGCGGAGTCGCTGGTTTAGAAGGTGGGGGAGAGCAACAGCTTCAGAAAGAAGAGCCTTGCAAGAGACCGCTAGTCGTTCCATACCTTCACAAAATATCCCGCTATCTAAAGAAGTAGCGTATCGAGGCGGCGCACCCATGATGTTTTCGCACTGTACGAATAGGCACAACTGCGTCCAAGAGTAGCCAACAAAGGTTGAGACAAAACACATTTATCAGTAAAGCTTAAGAACAAATATGTGGAATGTATGACAAGTGCCGTGTACAGGATTCCGCTGATGAGCGGTGTGATATATGTTGGCTAATCTGGGAGATGTATCAATGAGAGACTGCGTGAACTTGCTTGGTCTTTGCGGTCGACAGCGGCAGGGCACTGGACTCTTCATTCTGCAGATTGTGCATGCCACCCCGACTTCGATTACGTCATAAATGTTGGAGAAGGAGTGAGGGGGGGGAACTAGATGACCAGAGAAATTTTAGAGGCTTACATAATAAAAGGAAGGGACGGAGTATTGTGTAAGCCAAACTGCGGTCCATCTGTTAACAGATAGATTAGTTACCTGGACACGTTCTGATTGCCCATGCTGGTGTTATGTGTGCTTACTTTGGTGTTTTTCTGGCCCATTAAAATTTCAGTCGAGAGCACAGCGCCTGTCTTGTGTACACCCTCCTACTTCCTATACGTGTTTTTTTCGTGGTCTGCTGATTTTACTAAGATTATTATAGCAACAAAATCATCATTATTAGCATCATCACTACCATCTTGAAATAAATTTTAGACCATTTAGAGAGAAGCTTTCGTAAATTCAAAAAGGTCAAATGTCGCCTCAATGAAATGGGTACATGATGAATGTGTATGCCGGGCGCCTAAAACAGAATGAAGTATTTCTTTAGTTTAATAAAGATATATGAAAAAACATTTTTAGTATTTTCGATTGCAAAGGTATTTCCATAGAACAATATAAAATATAATGCAAAGCTAAACATAAACCATTTCCCTGAGAAATCTAATTTATGATGCAATTTTATACATTACAGAAGTATAGAAAGGGAAAAAAAATGACAGCGTTTGCTTGTTGAAAACTTTGTAAATCTATTGTCCCGAATCAGTTGCAATGCATATATCAGTGGTTCTCAACCGCTGATGTTCCGCGGACCCCTCGTGGAACGGCGGAGATGATGGAGGACCCCGTTCGTGGTGAGGAGGAAGGAAAAGTTGGTGAATTAAGATGGTGATTTAATAAATGAATATAACTAAGGGCTACTGTGAAGTAGACTTCTCTTATTGACATATACACGAGAAAACTCGCCCGAAAATTGGAACGTTTTTTAGTCGATTTGAAAAAAAGACAACCTTTACTGCCGGAAGCAAGGGCTTCGCGGACCCCTTGGATGCCTTCGCGGACCCGAAAGGGTCCGCGGACCCCCATTTGAGAACGACTGGCATATATGAACCATTTTTTTTTGTTTATTCCTAGACGTTTTTTTATTACTTGGATTATTGAAAGCCTGCGACAAGGCAGTGGCGCCACGGTGCGACTCCCAGCAGGGTGGTTTCATTTGAAATCGAACACGCTTATCGGGCTGGGTGTTTCGATTTTCTTCTAAATATATGTAATTGCCCCATAGCTGCAAAAAAAGCAAAGCCGCTTTTCAAGTTAAAAAAAAATACTTTCGCTTTACAAAAAATATTAGGTGGAACAAGGTGAAAATCTGTTTTTTTACTCTATGATTTTTCTACCCAGTTCTGTACGCTGGTATGAAGACGGAATTCATACAACACTGAAAGAAATCTTTTTTTTGTGCTTGTTTACCGTGTCGACTATTTTTCTTTTTTTTCAAAGGAAAATATTTTAGTATTTTGTTTTACTGAGGTACCAAAGGCCTAATATCGTCGCTTTGACAATCCGGTGGCATATTCACAGCCTTTTATCTCATGCGGTATTAAATTCATTGTTTACCAAATACTATTGCGGGTGTTGTCCTATACATGGGGTATCAACGGACATAAGTTTAGCTTATTTTAGTTTCGCGGAATATCTTAAATTAAATCTGAAATATCGTCAAAAATGATATTTACCAATATTTTGAACACACTTTATTTAAAAAAAATAATATGTCGTTGAATTTTTTAATTATTCTTGCCAATCATTTTGACATTCAATTGACTTGATGCGATTTCCCACTTTTTCGTTGTATCATCTCTAGACGGGACCGAAATCGCACACCCTCTCTTGGAACGGCCAAACACAGTTTCGGCTGGTCGGCTTTGCTGCAAAGATTATACTGCTTGTTTTTGTGTTAAAATGTAGCTGGTAAATTTATTTTTATTGCGAACACTCGTGCTTGTGCTTGGCTAGATATTGTATTTTCTTAATTTAGTAATGATGGCAACTGACATTCCTTAGTCCGATCGTTAGCAATGCAGCGGATGCTCCATTATTCGGTGTGTAAAGCCGGGGCACAAGAGCGGAGAGAACGGAACGACCTCTTCATGTAGCCAGTCCGCGGTCCTATATCTGTTTGTGCTATACACAGCTTGTAAGACACGTCCCCTCGTGCTATGGGCCCGTCTCCTTTTCGACCCTGAAGCACCCGGCACGGGTCCGCCAATTCATAATGTGTATTGTCGCGTGCGATCAAAGAACCGTGTAAGTGCCTGTTCTTTATCGGCAGTGTGTATATAAAAAAAATGTCTAATATCACATACACCACTTTAAGAAGGGAGAGCATTTTGGAAAAGAAAAGCGGGAAAACGGACTGAGTTTACGTGAAGCCAAGACAATTTCTTACAGAATCACAAACACCGATTGGCGATAAATAGTCACTTTTATTAATTAAGGCTAATTTATTATATTAACGATGCACTTGTGACGACAATATGTTCCTGGGCTTTAAATAGACCAGCTCACGAAGAATGCAATATGCACTGTTGGAACTTTCGACAACGGCATCGGCTTGCCTCAGCGGAGACGAATGAGCGCTGGGGTGAGCTGAACGTTCTACCGGAGCGGTTGGATGCAGCCGAGAAGATCAACAACCTAAAAGTTAAGACGGACAGAACGAAAGCTGGAACAAAAGTGAGGGTGAACCCGATACGGTGGTTCTTCTGTTCGAACGGGTGTGTACACTTAAAAATAAGTGTTGGATTTTGTTTCAGACTGATCGATATCTCTGGACCCAAAGAATCAACGATTACCACATGCACAAAAGACGGCGAGAGCAGTCAATTAAAGGGAGCACACTGACCCACCCCAAACATTTTTTTTCATTTTTCTCCGGGCGATAGAATATGGTGTCAGAAGACTATTCAATTAATATTTTGCTACAGAGTCACGTATATTTTTAATAGAGCCAAGAAGCACAACTGCTCGAAACCGAAACCGAAACCTGCGCACGGAGGTCGGAGAAATACAGACGAGAGAATGTCGGAAGTAACGTGGTTACGCCTCTACACCTAACCGCGCGAGATTTTTTTTTTCTTTTTTTTTTTTGGGGGGGGGGGGGGTTGCGCAGCAGGCGACATCACATCGTTGCGGGTACCCTTTTCCATGCGATAGCTTTGCAGTTATGTTTGTCCCTCTCGCTGTTCTGCACTTCAAGATGAGTTGTTTTGTACATTGAAGAGTTTGAAATGAGTAGTGGGTGCCCGTTGTGAATGCCCGTGATCGGCTGCGAAAAGAATGCCCACAAGATGTTACGTGTAGAGATGCCTCACATGTCCTGCATCTGAAAGTGACATTGTGTAGCAGAGTCTGCACAAGTTTTCTAAAGTTGAATGGGATCGGGTCCAACGGCTGGCTGACATTCCTGCATAACAGTTACGGGCACCTAGGAAAGCGGAGTCTACCCGATTTATATGTTTCTTGCATATTGTGGAAGGTGACTACATTGTTTTCGCAGATGTCAAAAAAGAGAGTCGAAATTCGTGCAGTACAGGCAGGCACATACTGTTTGCTTTGAGTTGATCTTCACCAATTTTGGGCGGAGTGAGTAAACTTCAGTAATCATAATTTAGCCTCCGGGTTGGCTTTTCGAAATATCAGGTCCGTCTCCCGAATGGACCTTGTCATGTTTCTTTTGACTATGACTTCCTTTTTGCCATATAATGGCTTTCGCAGCATCCTTCGTGTTGGGACTTTAAACTGAACAGTCAAGATCGTCATTCGTGGCCAACAAGGTCGTCACTCAATGGCCAACTGCGATACTTCGTCGTTAACCTTCTAATCAATGTACAGAACTGGCTATTTCTATGGACCAACATTTGTCTGCAGTTTTCTCGACTTTCGGAGCAGGTATTTTGATGCTTCTGGAATGCATTCGTTTGCTTCGACGACCATAATGCTCTAAGGAATAACCGTCAAGATCTGACATCGTTCCCGGTTGGACAACGCCGTGGCAAAAGCTTGAAGCAAATTAAGCCATCACACCAGGCACGTAGCCAGGATTTTGTTTTTTGTTTGGGGGGGGGGGGCGCCCATGACAAAATGCTGTATGAGGGGGGAGGGGAAGAGGAGGCCCCAGAAGAATGGAAGATTTCGGGGGCGGGCCGGGCCTCATGCCCCCTCCCCCCTCCTGGCTACGTGCCGGCATCACACGTCGCATCCCAAGCAAGAACGATCAGCTGGGAGGGCTGAGCTGCTCGATTCTGTTCCATAGGCAATAGCTAATTTCTTAGACACTTTTCGACTGAAGGCAGCTTGTAGTTCTGCTTGTTTTCTCTTCAGGTAGGACTACCGAGATTTCAGATTAATTGACGAAGGCACTTTCAGCGGGGTCGCCTCCAGTGCGCCGCCAGCAGATTCCTTCATTCAAATGTTTGAGCACCTCGTGTTCGGAAAGAACGCTGGCACATGAACCTGAGCTTGATTCAGTAGCACAGGAAGCAGAAAGCTTCTCACCCAGACGCGTTAAGCAATTCTGGCAGAGAATGTCGGTATCTTTCATGGCTTCATCGCTGCGAGAAGGCAAAAATTACCTAACCAGGTTCACGTTCAGGTCCTTTACAGATCGAAAACATTCATTCCGGCAGATCTTTTTATGTCGACCATCGTTGTCGGCACAGAAGGTTCGCTCATAACTGTGAACGTCTGTCATTGACAACACTGTGCAGATGGGCAAAGCAATCACACTTGAGCACACTTGACGTAGGAGCGTCGTTGCAGTGAGTCTTCTGAGCGCGATCAGCGTGATCCCCATACCATCGTGCGTGTTACAGGGGGGGGGGGGGGGCGGTTCGGTGAGGAGGCAGAAAGCCTCGGCATGTGCATTTTGCCCTGCACGTAACTCTGACTCTTTACGCTGTGGGGTGCGTGCCAGGAGCTCAGGTTAAATGTCCCCGCTTTCGCCGCTCATTGTCCGAGTTTGCATCGGTGTCCGCGGATTACACACGGCGTCTTCAGTCTACGGTCTGTCGGTACGTTTGTTCGCATGGCGGCAACAGAGAAGTCGATGTCTGCTAGACTCGGACCCCTACGTGAAGCAGCTGAACCTTGTGTTTTCATGCCAGAGATGTCAACAACGTCCTCGAGCGGCGGACTTGAAAGGACGACTTCCTGGGAACGCGGTGCTCCAAGGCCGGACATGTGCAGCAAGCTTGCTGGCCAGTTCGGTCACACGAAGGCCGATGGAATTCGTGGGGACATTTGAGACACGAGATAGGAAAAGGGTGATTTCTGCACCAGATCGGGACTCTTGCGTGCACGCCGATCTTCTCCGCTCTTTGTGCCCAGGCTCTCGAAAAGGGTAAACGCAGTTTCCGTATGTGGGCTTCGGTCTTGTCCGCTCTTTGTGCCCTGGCTTTACACACCGGATAATAGAATATCCGCTGCACGCTAACGATCCGACTAAGGAATGTCAGTTACCATCATCACAAAATTAAGGAAATACAACATATAGCCAAGCAGGACGGTTCTCAATCAAAGTAAATTTACCCGCTGCCTTTTAACACAGAAAGAAGCATTATATTCTTTGCAGCGAAGCCGACCTGTGGAAACTGTGTTTGGACGTTCCAAGAGCGTGGGTGCGATTTCGAGCACTTCTAAAGAAGAAACAACAGAAAAGGGAGAATCGCATTAAGCCAATTGTAACTTAATATGATCGGCAGCATAAATAAAAATATTAAACAAAGTAAAGAAAATTATTTTTTATAAAGCGGTTTTAAACACGTGTAAATCTCTTTTTTGACTATATTTCAGATTTAATATAAAATATTCCTTAAACATTGAATAAACTAAACTTGTACCGTGGATAGCCCATGTATAGGACCACACCCGCATAGTATTTGGTAAACGACGCATATAAGAAGTCATGGGATACAAGGGTCTCAATATGCCAGCTGATTGTCAAGAGACAATGTTTGGCATTTTTACCTCCCATTCCCATTATATATACGGTGCAGCCTGTCCCTGTGGGAGGAGTGGTTCCCTAGATATCTTGGGAGACGGGCCCCTTCCGACATTTGCAAAGCTGAGATGACGTGCCACGTCACTGCCGCAATTCGGAACTAGCGCGGGCCTTAAATCAACAACGGTTGTCGTCTACCCAGTTAAAACGAATTCGAAACTAATAGTACACAGAGAGCTGGTCAGAAATTGAGTCCGCCGAAACCAGTGGCCGGGATGGTCTAATCGGTTAAGGCGTCGCCCCGGACAGGCGAAGGTTGCGGGTTCAATCCCCGCTCCTGGCCCAATTTTTCGCCAGCTCTCTTTCCCTTTCCTTTCCCTAACTTTAATGCAATAAATTCAATAATCACCTTCTCCCCTCTTCGTTCACAATATTACTACGGCTGCACTTGTCAATCTTCACTCATTCCCATTATATATACGGTGCAGCCTGTCCCTATGGGAGGAGTGGTTCCCTAGATATCTTGGGAGACGGGCCCCTTCCGACATTTGCAAAGCTGAGATGACGTGCCACGTCACTGCCGCAATTCGGAACTAGCGCGGGCCTTAAATCAACAACGGTTGTCGTCTACCCAGTTAAACGAATTCGAAACTAATAGTACACAGAGAGCTGGTCAGAAATTGAGTCCGCCGAAACCAGTGGCCGGGATGGTCTAATCGGTTAAGGCGTCGCCCCGGACAGGCGAAGGTTGCGGGTTCAATCCCCGCTCCTGGCCCAATTTTTCGCCAGCTCTCTTTCCCTTCCCTTTCCCTAACTTTAATGCAATAAATTCAATAATCACCTTCTCCCCTCTTCGTTCACAATATTACTACGGCTGCACTTGTCAATCTTCACTCATTCCCATTATATATACGGTGCAGCCTGTCCCTATGGGGAGGAGTGGTTCCCTAGATATCTTGGGAGACGGGCCCCTTCCGACATTTGCAAAGCTGAGATGACGTGCCACGTCACTGCCGCAATTCGGAACTAGCGCGGGCCTTAAATCAACAACGGTTGTCGTCTACCCAGTTAAACGAATTCGAAACTAATAGTACACAGAGAGCTGGTCAGAAATTGAGTCCGCCGAAACCAGTGGCCGGGATGGTCTAATCGGTTAAGGCGTCGCCCCGGACAGGCGAAGGTTGCGGGTTCAATCCCCGCTCCTGGCCCAATTTTTCGCCAGCTCTCTTTCCCTTTCCTTTCCTAACTTTAATGCAATAAATTCAATAATCACCTTCTCCCCTCTTCGTTCACAATATTACTACGGCTGCACTTGTCAATCTTCACTCATTCCCATTATATATACGGTGCAGCCTGTCCCTATGGGGAGGAGTGGTTCCCTAGATATCTTGGGAGACGGGCCCCTTCCGACATTTGCAAAAGCTGAGATGACGTGCCACGTCACTGCCGCAATTCGAAACTAGCGCGGGCCTTAAATCAACAACGGTTGTCGTCTACCCAGTTAAAACGAATTCGAAACCTAATAGTACACAGAGAGCTGGTCAGAATTGAGTCCGCCGAAACCAGTGGCCGGGATGGTCTAATCGGTTGAAGGCGTCGCCCCGGACAGGCGAAGGTTGCGGGTTCAATCCCCGCTCCTGGCCCAATTTTTCGCCAGCTCTCTTTCCCTTCCTTTCCCTAACTTTAATGCAATAAATTCAATAATCACTTTCTCCCTCTTCGTTCACATATGGCTGCACTTGTCATATATACGGTGCAGCCTGTCCCTATGGGGTGGTTCCCTAGATATCTTGGAGCGGCCTTCCGACTTGCAAGCTGATGACGTGCACGTCACGCGCAATGGAATGCGGGCCTTAAATCACAACGGTGTCGTTACCCAGTTAACAATTGAAACAATGAAGAGCTGGTCAAAATGAGTCCGCCGAAACCAGTGGCCGGGATAGGCTATCTTAAGGCTCGCCCGGAAGCGAAGGTTGCGGTTCACCGCTCCCCAATTTTCGCGCTCTCTTTCTATATATATATATATATATATATATATATATATATATATATATATATATATATATATATATCAAAGAATTTTTTTTAAACTAAAAAAACAGTTGGCATGGTATACAAGCACACAAACAATTACTGTCAGATTTGTATGCTTTACGAATTCATACCAGCGTACAGAAATCGGTAGATAAATCACAAAGTAAAACAGAATTTCACCCTGCTCCACCTCAAATTTTTGTGAAAGCAAAAAAAAAAAAGTTTTCTTTAAAATTTATTTTTATACATATATATATATATATACGTATATATATGTATACATATATATATGTATATATGCATATATATATATATATATATATATATATATATATATATATAGTCGACACTCACCCTACAGGCGAGCTCAGTTTCAAATGGAAACCACCCAACTGAGAAGCCTTTATCATTGAAAACGGCCGCACTGTAAAAAAAGAAGTCTCTGTAGCAATTAATCTTTTTCCTGATGCATGTCAGCTTGTCTCAGCACAGCACTATGCAAAACGTTTCGAGGCCGCACTTAGAGCGGATGTGCTTCTTTTTTCTTTTTTTCTTCTCACACGTGATTTTGAAATATGAGCACACAGATCCCCTACATGTCCCTGCAAAATCAGCCGCAATCTTCTCGATCCCAGTGCGTCTACTTAGATTCGCCGGCGAGCGAAGAGCAATGTTATAATAAGGAGCGAAAAATGCTTCTCATTTGAGATTTATTAACTCCTGGCAGGGGTGAATGTCGTTCCCTTGTGATTTCTGTACCGCCGAGTAAACAAACGCTTCGTAGAGGCACACTCCGGCGCAGATAAACAAAAAACATGGCAGTATGTTGCCGTCATCGCCCTTTACTACTACCTCGGCAAACCGTTGAACGCGAGCTCCGAGCAAATGCTTCAAATTAAATGCCTGGAATTTCTTCCTTGTTTTTTTTAGATACAAAGAGCGAACTTTGGCCGCGCGTAGGTTTTCGAATTTTATGGCGTCAAACTTTTACTCCTGTGAGCGAGATCGTGAAAAACGGCCGCGGGAAGGCACAGACGCGGCAAGATGCTGCGGGCACAGTCTAAGGGGACCGCTTTTGCACGTCCGATACGGTACGATCGATCCGCCGGTGCGAACTGCGCGTATGCGAGTCTTCTGCTGTAGCACATGCGCAATTCGTACCGGAGGACCCGTCGGAACCGTACCGGATGTGCCGAAACGGTTGCCTAAGACTCCCTATTAGGGAGTTTTAGCGGGTCGTTTTCACGCGAACGGTTCGCCCTCGAACGCATCGGCGACACGACTGCGCATGCGCGCGCGAGTCGTTCGGGGTGTCGGGAGAGCTCTTCTCGTTCGTTTCTCCCATTCCGGCAGCTGGAGTCGTCGCCGCAACGCAGCCAGCACCGTTCACGACTCGGGTCGAAAAAATATGGCGGTCGGTTAGGTGACTGACAACGCCGACCCCTGCCGAGCGTTGAGGCTTAAAACAGCGGGAGGCGATTTGCCATCCTGTTAGTCTGCTTCATTTGAGAGGCTGAACCAAGTTATTTCGAGGACTGCTCACAATGGTAAGCGTCGATCGTGAGTGCTGTAATCTGCGCACGCTAGGAAATTTTAGCGATCTGCGGGCAGACTAGCTGCCTTGGCGAACGCGAGCAGACGAAATGATTTGGTTCGACGACACACAACGTGAACGAGTGTTCAAATTCAAGGTGACGGAGACACACTACATACCTTTACGGTCGTTCAGATACTTTTTACTCTATCTAGCTTCGCAGTTCTTGAAATTCCGACGAGAAAATGTTACGTCAGCCGTCTTGTTTACATAAATCCTACGCCGGAAACACGATCCGCCACGGATTTACACGTTTCAGAATGTTTCACATGTTTACTAAAAGATAGCGCCACCGTCAAACACTATCATCATAATCGTTTACACGGTTGTGCCAGTTTCACGATTCGCTAAAATACGTCAAATTTCACGTACGGTTTTACGGAACGGACGAGCTGCACCGTTCGTGATTTCGGAACCATGTACTTGAGAAACGACTCGCTAAAACTCCCTATTAGTGAGTGTTTAGGGAGCCGTTTTTGCACGTACGATACGGTACGAAAGTGCCGTCCGGTACGAACCGCGCACGTGAGAGCCTTGTGCGGTAGCGCATGCGCGGTGCGTACCGGAGGGGTCCCATCGTACCGTATGTGATGTGCAAAAGCGGTACCCTAAGACTCCCTATTAATTGGCTCTGTTATACTCCGACGTTGAGCCCAGTGAACATGTAGGGTAGCGCAGAACGTGGGCCTTTCAATGGTCGGCGAGCAGGAACTCGGTATCTGCGAGCAATCAATAGGGAGTTTTAGTAGACCGTGTTTCCCTTCCGCTAATCCTCCGCAACGAAGAAACCGCCACTGCCTGCTCGCCGATGGCCTTGGCTGTAGAGTTCCGGGTAGCGGAGGGGCTTAGCGGAGGGGGAAACACGGTCTACTAAAACTCCCTAGTATCTGCGTGCGCTGCGCTTCGTCGTCATTGCTGCGCTCGACTTCGGATCGTATAACAGAGTCTCTTAGAAGAGGTCCGAGCGGGTAGCGCTCACTACGCGACGCAGAGCGGACGCTGTCCATAGTGGCGCTGCCAACCAGCTTCCAAGACGGAGCGGCCAGCACCCCTTTAGCTCCCGCACGCTCCCAATGTCCCCCGACAGCTCAAGATATACAGGGCGTGGCTCATCATGTGCTCGCTTCCTGCTTCGTCCTTCGTTGCTCTTATGAGCTAACGCCACATCCGTCTGGCTGCGGCGTGGTAATAAAGTTATAGCGACAAGCCACACCCCGCGTTCCTTAAGCTCTCAGTAACTCTATAGTAAGGGACGGCATAAGGAAGGCTCTGCATGGCGAGTCCACTGGAGCCGAGAGGAACGCCACAGAACAATTCGCGAAGCAATGAAAGTAACCAGAGTAAACCAAGCCAGGGTGGTTTCTTTAGCTGTCACTCGATATGCTATAACTAGGGCTCCGTGTTTTCGGATAAATCCGAAAAACTCCGAAAAACACCCGCCGGTAAAATTTTGGTCAATTCGGATTTATCCGATAAACTCCGAATGCTTATGTGCCAATGCCACCCCCCCCCCCCCGCAAAAAAAAAAGTAAGACTTTTTTTTTTTTTTTACAATTTGATTAGCACGGAGTCAATGGTCCTGGGAAAATGGCACCATAATTATCTTTCAAATCTCAGACCGTTGTCAAAAGGGGTCTTGCCGCTTGTCTCGGCGAGGTTGATTCAGGGCAACAGGTCATTGTACATTCGGGTCACGACAAAAGCCACTCTTTTGGTTTCTAGTTTGAGCCATGCGATTTGTGATTTAGAGAAAGGAGAAGGTATGTTTTTGTAACAGTGAAAGCTATGGACTATAGAGATTGTATTAAATAGAGAAAAGGGACAGTTGAAACTCTCTATTACATCCTTAACCACTCCACCTCGCGCGGCCGCGGGCTAGATTGATGGAATAGGATGGGATGACTACGAGCTTTGTAGCGACTGCCCCCGGGAGTTTATTGATTTTAAGGTATCGACGTTTATCGAAGCAACAGTTGTGTGCGACGTTTGTCGTGGGACAAATTAATATTGCCAATGGCAATGGCACGAACGTCAAATTCAACTGAAGAAATTTTAATCGATACAAGCGCGTTTTATTTTTTATCTGGCATACGTTTACATCCGGTTATTATTTACATATTTATTTTCAATAGGAAACACTGCGAAATTAAACTCCGAATTTCGGAGAATTGGGAATCAAACAAATATAAACTCCGATAAACTCCGAATCTTCGGCAAAAAATAAACTCCGAAAAACACCCTCCGAATTTGACGAAAAATAAACTCCGAAAACACGGAGCCCTAGCTATAACTAACAATATGAACTGAAGCAGCCATTCGTGCTTCTTTAGTTTACCTGCCTGTTTTTGAGAAAGCTGTGGACCAAACTAGGAATGAATACAAAGCTGAGGCCCCCTACCTTAAAATACAACGTATCCTAAGAAAACAAATTATGGATAGATATACACATATGTATATTTCTATCCATATATATTATATATATATATATATATATATATATATATATATATATATATAATGTTTCTTTTAGCTGGAGATATGAACTCTGCATTGCCGCTGGCTTATTCTCAATAGAAATGTAGCGCTAGCACTCAGAGTCAGACCACAAAGTGTGAGGTCTAACTCTTTTCTCCTTCCAAAGCTGTTAGTGGTTTTCTAAAAATTCCAATGGGAAAAAGGGGCCCGTTCTTGCACGTTTTCAAAACTGGCGCCGTTCAGCTCCATGCATTCTGAGAGCTCCGCTGCGGTCATTTTTCCCATTGAAAATTTTTTAACATCGCTAGTAACTGTTGTGTAAGAGAAAGGCTAGTTCTTCAACTTTGACATCAGGTTCGTACCTCTAGGTTTTCATTTGGGGCGGATAATGAGCGTTCGGCGGTGCATAGTTTATGTTTGTGTTGATGACAACCCTACGATTTTTTTTACACACTGTACTTCAGAAACGGAGACATAATAAAACTTGGAACCAGAGAATCAGAAGAAGCACGCATCGGGTGTTTCAGCGCATATTGTCCGCGGGGGTATCTCCGCAGATAAAGCCCTTTGGCTTATAATTTGTTTGAACTTACTCTGACTGCCGATCCAAGGTAAGGAACGACAACAGCGTAAAGAGTCATCATGAATCCGAATACAAATGCTGTTGAGAGAAAGGCAAGGAGGTTGAGCAAACCATTGACTCGATAAAATTATTGATGTCCGTTATATGATGAGGTATTCTACGAACTTAAAGTTAAGGCGCCAATGATCTGGTCTATACTGAACGTTTTGAAGCAACCTAAAACATGAGGAATACGAAAGGTGACACCAAGAGACCAGAAGGAGAACGTTTCAACAATTATTCATTTGGTCAACTGTTTTCGTTGTGTCACGTTTCGTATTCCTCACTCTCGGGTTGCTTCGAAATGTTACGTATTCTGCGTATACAGACACCTATGTGATTATCAACAAATATATCGCAATACACTATCCCAATACTGAAGCACCAATCCAGTACAAAACTCGCAATCAGTGATCAGCTCTTGGTATATGAAAAACCGTTTATCTTGATATACACCGTAAATTTCTACTCTCTATTTTAAATATCAGGAGAAGAAAAGTAATGTTTTTGCTTCAAATAATGAGCGTTCAGAGTACGAATCACAGTTTTATTTTGTGCTCATCTAACACTAGATTAAAATGCAAGTTTATTTTATATATAGTTTATTTGCAAACTAGTTGAAAGGATAGCTATACCTATAATGCCCGCATCGAACCTGAAGTCAGCGTACATTGTACAACGACCGCAGCCTTGACAAGGCCATGTCTTCTGGTTACTTTTGATGTGTGCAGAACGGATTTGATTAGAAAAAAATATACATGTGCTCAAGACTAAGAATTAGGTTAATCAAATATTTTGTTTATTATCAGTACTAAAACTCGGTGATCGGTGACGTCTTCGGTATTTGTTGGAACAGAAGAATGCGCAATAAAAAGTATGTGACAGTGATATTGAATTTTAGCGTGACAAAGATAGTACCATTTGTATTACTTTGTAGTAGGCACGTGCGAAAATTGTTTCCATCTTGTATAAACTACGTGGTGGCTTTTGGACTCATAAGCCATAAATGATGTCCAATTTAAAATATATGCAATAGTTCCTTTGAAGAAAATAATATAGCGTACATGTCAGACATAGACCATCATACGATAACGTCTGTGTAAAGTTTCTAAAGTCGATAGTGATGATTTTACATGCGCAGAATATGCATAATTGTATAATTGGTGTTTCATCTTATTTTTGGTCATCGACTTGTTTAGAATTAATGAAGTGTTCTACGTTTTTCCATACTTCTTGAAATAAGTGCGTCAGTTACTTACCGAGACCTTTTGTTAGCAATGTCACGTGCGAATCACTGAGCTTCTTGTATTGGGACACAACGTCTACGTAACAGACAGCCGCTTGCGAATTTATAATAGAAGAAATGGTGCTGATGTTCCAAAAGTGGTGCCAGGTTTTCATTTGTTTTAATTTTGATGACAGCACGCCAATCAGGAGAAAGACATGGGAGAATCAAACAAACATAAAATCAGTCGCACTGTCTACATTTTTACTGTTGCGTTGCTCATAAGCTCGCTCACCTGGTGGCAGCGCTGACAACACCTGTCAGAAACAACCCAGAAAATCCAGGAAGGTCCATGAGATTTTGCTTTACGTAGTATGGAAGTATCTGCCACCAAAAAATAAACACCATTGCTCTTATTACTTGTTTCGCCTAAGTAGCCACAAATCAACTCGCTACATTCACAGCCTTACAGTAAACACACTTCCGTTGAACATAGTCAAGTATGAGTGAGCCTTTAAGAAGAGTTTCGTAAAAAGCTATATCTTAACTGATGCGTAAGCTGACCAAAATGCCGGCCTCAGCGTAGCGCGCACTTTGTATCTTCATTAAGGTTTTAATTTTTATTTATGAGAAATATATTATAGTCTTAATATCAAAGTAAAAAGGAAAACTTGGAGGGCGCTTTAGCTTCGCCTTTAAGAGCGAACCGCGATAGCGTTATCGGGCCCCGTTCGCAAAGCCTTCTCATATAAACCCGCCCTCGTTCCCAAGCCGTACAAGCGTGTGTGCGGAGCCTAGTCGGCAGCGTCACAGGCCACGTGACGTCACGCATGAGTAGCGACGACGTCACGTGGGACGTCACGTTTTCATGTGACGTCACACGTGAGCGTTGCTGTATTGTTTGAAATTTCCGCGCGATATCACGTGACGTCACAAGTCGCTGTGACGTCATGACCCTATCGACCAATCAGGTATTCCCGGTCCCATCGAAGCCGACGCCGACACCGACGCCGGATTTTTTGCGACATCGTGTATAAAAGTAAGGTTAGTACAACCAAATGCATTACCTGATCGAACTTCTTGATGGCACCAGTCAGCATGGGGTCACAGTCCCGGTACCAGTAAATTAGTGCGAGTGCCATGAACCCAATCACAATCATGTAGAAGACATTGAGGGCGATGCCTATCACCATAATTCTGAAACAAACACTTCATAATGACGCAGTTGTGGTGCTATGTTTACTGGTATTTCTTTAAGGGAACCTGAAGAGGCTCTTGGAAAAAAAACAGTTAGTGCTGAATTATAGCGTATTCTAATGTGAAACGTTCTTTGACAAGGTTTTCGGCATTTTGTGAAGCCCGGATAAAAGCTTGGCCGCGAGGCTCGACTATGATTGGCTTACAGCTTGGAGAGGAAGAGTAAGGTGCTCGACGCTGATTGGTTAACGGGGAGGTCATGTGACCAGACGGCTAGGCGAGAAGGGTAAGGTAGGCGAGGAGGAGCTCCACCACCCTTGCGCTTTGAGGGAGAGTACTGCAGAGTATGGAAGTCTCTGGCATGTCGCAACGTATGTAAGCCTGATTATGGTAGTATCGCTCCATTTGAGGAACAATTATGAAGCGTACACATGGTACGCGTTAAGCTATCGGATGAAGAGCGCAGTAAACTTATGCGTCTGGCGTCTAGGAACTCAGACTGTCGCTAAACGTTCGTGATGCTAGAACGTTTTACGTATGCCACACAAACGCCTAGCAATTCGCCATCAATTTGCGTTTTAGTGATCCTATCGCTGCCATAAAATAAACAGTACTGAAGGCACTTATGTACATATATTTTAAACACACACTTTGATAAGGCTTCGTTAAGTAGCTCATCACACGGAAAATATTAGAGTTTAGTTTTGGTATCTTATCAAATTTATGTATTTGTGAAGTTATCACTTCTTATGTATAATACATCTATCCACATTTCTCCTATCTTCTTTCTTGACATGAGTCAGTTAAGCAGATAATTTCATTCAACAAAAAATTTCAATGAGAATAGGCGTATTCTCCGTACTAATCGGTCAGAGGAACCATCGAACGATGCATTGTATTTGCAGTAAGTGTTTTATTCACCGTGTATGAAGCTGGTACTGTACACAGGAAATTACGCCTTAAGGGTTAATCTCTTGGGCTGATCATATAAAGTCTGAGTTCGCCTCGCTTGAATACCGAGAGCAGGAAAATGTTTTAATCGTTCTTGTTTACTTTTTTTTAAATTTGTATTGTCGATGCAGGAGTTTTTTAAGCCTTGCCTTTGAGCGTCCCTCAGGGTCCTGGAGGCCAGATATCTTTGAACAACCGTCTGATCCATTCCAGCTCGAAAGAGGTTGTGCACGTAGAGTCCCAGGAAGCAGGACCAGAAGTTTTCATCACTCGTGAAGTCCAAGTTCATTCTACGACGAGTAAGTTAAAAAACATAAATTTTAGAAGTATACAGAAAATTGTTTTCGTTTCCTTTGAAGATATCTTGCTGGCGATACTCCGAACGGTCCCAGAGTCTGCCCTAACATCGCGATCGTCCAGTTGTTTCCTTCGAGTAGTCGCGTGCAAAGAGGTCCCTCTCGACGCACATGAATGCGCCATTATTAATTTGAATGCAGAATGCATTCTTAAGCAGGGAACACCTGAGCGGTGAAACTGGGTTCCGCGCGGCGCCCGTCGCTCGCCGCTAGGTGCTCCACAGTCGCACCGCGCGGCCTTTTTGGAACCGACCGGATCTGAGCGCCGCGGTGCCGCCAGAAAGTGACTTAGGGACGTCAGCACCGGTTGCTATGGATACAGTCGCCCGGCACTCGTTTTTATTGCTTATGTGTCTCCTGCTTTACAGAAGCTAGCTGTCACAAGTGTCCATTACGCGCCGTGGCCTTGCACGTAGCATACATAAATACATACATACGTTTATTGCATCATGAAGTAGTACATGAATTGTCTAAGCCCGCAAAAGCACGCGTGCTTGTGCGCGGAATACTGTTACAATGGAAAGGACGTTATTACTCTTATTCTCTTACAACTAGGAGAGTTGTATTAGTTGGTGAGCTGCCGAGCATGTGAGCCGCGTATCATTTGCGTACCCTTTCTGTGTTGACGATACTGCTAAACTCAAGAAAAGTGAAACATAATTATAGTTCGTTGCAATCAAAATAAGCATGTGGGATCACTGAAGCTACGAACCTTGTTTGTTGCATCGAAATACACGAGTGCATGGAATTTATATCAAACAAACAAAATGGCAAGCATAATTCTAATTATGTGCATTTCTGATGTTCACTATCTGCAACTTCTAAGGGGCCCTGGTTATGACAACCCTGTTTAAACTAGTAACTGCTAAATAAATTGAAAGTTATAAGTTCTCTGGATTTAATGTGCATGAAGCAACTGTGCATGTAAATGTTAATTTTAGGTCATCGTTGGGTGCAATACATTATATTTCTCTAGGCACACTTTGAAGAATCGCAGTTCGAGCAAAATCGCTCAGATGGCTGGAAGAAACTGAAGCAGACCGCCATTTCAACAGTGTTTATCATTCTTTCTTTTTTGGGGTTTAAAATACATAATATTTGATGTATAAAAAAGTGTAGTTTTTGTCTCCAGATCGAGCTCTCTAACGCCCAGACACGACCAGTTTGTATTGTAGCCTGCCACTCAAAACGTTGCATACAACAATATCTGTCTTTACTGAAAGGCCAATTTGAAGCCAGAAAAACGCATGCATGACGAGATCATCTCATTTAAAAATATAGCTCCAAGCTACACATGCCATTTGCCGCATATCGCGAAGAAATCCTGCTGAGAAGCACGGTTGCAAATAACCACTTCGGTCGAATAGCTTTCGCTCTCTTTCAAATTTTAGTTTACAATCGCTCATGGTTTGGTGGAAGCGCGTTTCGTAGATTTCGTAGCAAACGCGGGCGCACCTCACATATCTCATGTCGCCGAAGCGCGATCGCACATCGGTGCTCGTTGACGCGAATATTCTGCCAAGAACTTGTCAACTACGTCGGAAATTTAAATAGTCGTACCTCGACATCAAAACCAACAGATATGAACGGTCTCACCTTTGGCTGTAAGCAACGAGCGTTTTATTTCAGTGGAAATTTCGTGACAACCGAGCGCAGAGCCTGGCTGAGCGTAAGCAATTTTTATGAACCGGGCAGCGTCACTGCACGTACTAGCGGAGAATAAACAAGGTTGCCGTGGAACTGATTAAACAAGGCTCTCGCATAAACAACGCAGAGATTAAATGACGTTAAACACTGAAAAAAGCAGAAATCACAACGGCCATACATTGGCAGTCGCCGAGAGCAGCGTATACGGGCGTAGTCGTCGGCTGGCGCGCGTAACAACAAAGATGGCGGAGCGGGGCATGCCCGCGACGCCAACGTGACGTGTCAGTGACGTGACTGACGAGCTGTCAAGCGGGCCACGCCTCTTGGCCAAACTCTTCCCTATCTATGGCTCTGACCGATACTATAGAGTTCCTCGACATGCTAGGTAGCTATATACAGGATCTATTTTGGATACAGGTTGCTCTTTTTCTCTCCCTTGAACGTGTTAAGTTCATTTGTTTATATTTTAACTCCATGCGTGCACCGCCTAGCCGCACCTCTGTAGTAAATCTCAGCGCGATACATCGAGAAACCGATTTTCCGGATCGCCCAAGTCAGATCGAGGCGTTATGCCTGGTTCACACTTACAGCTAACCCGCTGCCGCCGAAGCGGAATCGGCCGCGGCAATGCACAGTGGACGCTACGTCCGGCGGCCGAATTCTTGAAGATTCGCCCGCCGATTCGCAAGTGTGAACCAGGCCTTAGTGTGCATGCTGTAGAGAGCTTGAGGACACGCGGCGTTTCTATTGTCACGAACAGCTTAAAAAACGGAGGGCGTGGCGAGTCTCGAGCATTCGTTATCTCTACGCAGCAAATAAGACTGCTGCGTCAGTCGATAATATTGTCGAAGGACGCATTAAGGCATGAAGCTTTACCATAACAATTCACGCCCAAGGTTTCTTAAAATTTCAGTCAGTATATCAAGTTTAGGCACTTGATCTATTAACTTAATAATTCACTTTATGTGCTCCCAGCACCGTTCAGAATATTCTTAACGAGCGCCAAGAGACAACACAGAGATGACTTTTTTTATTATTGAAGGAATACATTTTTTTAAGCTAAACAAGATTTAGTAATAATTAGATTAATTCGCTGGGTTAAGCCTTTTCTCGACAGACAGAAACAAAACGTGGGATATATTACAGGCAGCTGCTCATATTAATAATATAGAAAAAAAGGTATTTGCTCAGCACTGTTATTTCATATGTTATCGTTCGAACAATTCAGTGTCAGTGTTACACCGAAATGCAGTGGGCAATACAATTATCATCGGCACACTGTCCTACAGTGTAGGCCTATCACATGCCCACAATGCGTCACTAGGGGTTACAGCGAAACACCTACGTCATGTTTCTAGATAAAAAAAAGAAAAACTAAAACGGCGAGTTGATTCGGCGCATATGTTCAACGATTCGAGTCGGATAACATTTTTGTGCAGCTTGTGTCTTGACTATGTCCTGTAATAGTTATATAATAATGTTGCGTGTATGTTTATACGGCCGTAAGTTAGTGGGCCTCAATGGATGTTTGGTGTCTCAGCTGCAGATGATAAATGAAGCCAGTGCAGTGCAACCCCTTCCCTGGCGCATTAACGTGCATCACGCAGTAGCGTTACACGACTGCACGCCGGTATAAATGCTCAACGAAATCTAAACGGACAGGGGTGGGGATTGAATCCAAGATCCCCGAGTTATGCAGCGCGAGATTTTCCTCGCGCTGCGGAATCTTGTGTCTTGACCACGACCTGAAGTTAAATTTACCGTGTTCAGAAGGATTCGATATAGCACGAGGAAGTAACAGTATTTTGTGCTCCAGTTGACGTTTGGTAGTGCGTTCCTTTGCAATCTCCAAGGCACCATAATCGGGAAAGTCCGTTTTTCTTTGACACCAATAACGCGATGTGTCAATGAGAATCTGCACGCAGCCGCGCTCGTTGACTCCGAGGAAAGGCGCCGGCCTACGGATACCCAGGTGGCGGGTCTGAATCCCTGCTCAGGTGCCCGCAACATGACGGAGGCTCATTGCAGAGAAGGCGCCGTGTAACCGAGCTTGCGTTTGCACGTTAGAAGATCCTCAGGCGATCGGAATTACCTCCGCTAGGGCGTGCCACAGTTCCGTCGTTGGTTTTGCACGTAAAACACCGAAATTTGGTTTGATCGAATGTGCTCGCGTTTCGAGCACGAGCACGAGCACGAGCACGAGCATGAGCTCGAGCACGCACACACAGCACGAGCACGAGCACGAGCACACGCACACACACACACACACACACACACACACACACACACACACACACACACACACACACACACACACACACACACACACACACACACACACACACACACACACACACACACACACACACACACACAC
Organism: Ixodes ricinus; assembly: GCA_037355805.1. Taxonomy (NCBI): domain Eukaryota; kingdom Metazoa; phylum Arthropoda; class Arachnida; order Ixodida; family Ixodidae; genus Ixodes; species Ixodes ricinus. The sequence continues at coordinate 95,953 of JAZHYW010063562.1, read as the reverse complement.
ACGCACACACACGCACGCACACGCACGCACACACGCACACACGCGCACGCACGCACGCACGCACACACACACGCACGCACGCACGCACGCACACACGCACGCACACACACACACACACACACACACACACACAAAAAGCAAGACCAAAACCACTGCAAGGAAAAACAAAAGTGCGTAGTGGTGCGCCGGGGGTGGCCGGTATATACCCCGATTCAGATTAAGTCCGACACCATTAACGCCACGATCTGATGGGGTCTAATCAAACAGCACTAAAAGTGTACCATAATGGTGCTGTCGTCTTTGCGCTTTGGCTACCACTATTTAAGCAAATCGCTCACAGTAAATGCGCCGCAACCCTGCGCTTTCTTTTTTTTTGCGTTATTGGTCTAGTTGGTGTCATCAAACCCACAACGAGAGCACTTCTGCGCTCTCTTTTTGTTTTGCGTAATTGGTCTAATCAGTGTCATGAAACCCACAACGACAGCACTTCTGGCATTGCTTGATAGGCTCCATCGGATCTCGGGGTTGGCTGCGATCGGATGTCATGTGAAACGGACCATACACCACGGTGTAAGAAGGCTCTTTAGGTGTAGAAACTGCGCTCTCCGCCGCGACGAGATAATGACACCCCGCGCGCTTCGCTTCACAGAGCCACCCCAGATGGCGCCGTAAGTTTCAGGCCATCCGGCAGCGCACCGGGCGGCCTGTGCATGCTGCCCGCTCGGCGTGCCGCTTGCTTTCCGAAGGCTACCGTTTCGCGTACGATGCGGTACGTAGGTGGGGCCATTCAATTATCATCTCGTTCAGCAAACAGAAGTTTCCATAACCAACAATGGCAGACGGACAAACAAGGGTAACTCCCTAATACAAGCCGATGCGGCGGTCTCCGAGTGAAAAAAAATATCCCGCTCCTGTAGATAACTTCTAGCCTAGCTTACATTCCGTCGTTTCTGTTCTTCAGTAGCGCGATACTAACGTCGGTAAGTGTTTGTAAAATCAATTAACTGTGATTGCACCGCAGGCACGCCCGTAGGCGGGGGGGGGGGGCGGGGGGCACGGGGCCCGGTCTCCTCCCCCCCCCCCCCCAAACCGCAGGTAAACAATACCTTAAGTGCGACCGAAAGAAAAAAATATAACACAAAAATAAAGAATGGTTAACACAAACCTTGTTAACTGATGATACGGAACTGAATTGTTTTCACCGTTCACATGACTTTTCTCAAAAAATATCTTGGGTTCGCCAATTCCCGTTGATTCGGCTCGACTATTACAATTTTTTTCCAACATGTGGGGCAGCTAATGTGATTATTCTTTTACATTTTAAGCCAGCCTTTGAGTCCTGCTAAATTGAACTGCTGACCGAATTGGCACAAAGTTAAGGCAGGTTCAGACACTTGCGTTTGAGTGCGTTTGACTGGGTTGTGTCGAGAACCGAAAGCGAGTCCCTGGCACATCTGTGCTTCGTATGAAACGTGGAATCCAATTCAAGGAATCATCTTGGCACGCGATATAAGCAGCAGGGATGTCCTTGTCTCTCGCTGCAGCAACGCAGTCAAACGCAGTCAAACGCGACTGTCTGAACTAGGATTTACACATTTTGCGCGCAGAGGTTAATGAAAGCAGCATTCCTTGAAAGGTTCACTTTGTTAGTACACTTACATTTGCATGTTGCAGATTGCAGCAAACGTTTATAGTAACCACACTCGTCAAGAAAAAAAACCGGTTTTATTAATGGCACTTTTGATATAAGTAATAATAATATCAGAAACTTACTTCAAGAAAAAATTTAAAAACGCTGTAAAAAATACACTGTTAAAACATTGTTTAATGTATGACACACCCTATAGCTGCTTTTGGAGTTATTTTCCACGTTCCGAGGCGCACAGTCGAGACTCTTACTTCTTTTCTTGAGAGTGCTTCTTTGCCTCTCGGACTTTTTCCCTTGCAGTACTGTCGCATTCTAATGAGCACGTTGTACTGAAGTATCCTGGCCATGGCGTCAGTCTTGTGCTCGTCGCAGAGAAATAACACCTCGCCACTTTTTATGACGTGGTCGATCGTGTTCAGAGAGACATCATGCTCATCGCAGTGCTCCCGAGAAGTACCGCTCAGCTACCCTCAATATCTTGAAAAGCTTAGAGTTCGGGTGGATGAGGCCACCTTGTGTCTTTGAGTTGGTCAAAGCCGCCTCAGGTGCCTGACTTCCTCTCACAGATAGGAGTCCCTGCAGACAGTGCAACGCAGGGAATCCCTATCCGTTGTCCCCCTCATCTTCTCTTCCGTTTCCCAAAACCCCTACCCCCTTCCCTCTTCCTTTCCCCACGCCCCCGTACATCCCAGTCAACGATAAGCTCAGACGGCGCCAACACAAAGCTGCCGACAGATCTCCTGTCAACACATATATACCGCGACACCCCGAGGTCATCCCGGCTCTCCCAAACCAGTCAGCCGCAAAATTTTGTGGCCTCCGGACGTGTGAGTGATCCATTCGGCAGACGTCTTTATCCTGATCGTCTCTTTCACAAATATTTTCACGTCCTTGTTTTCCCTTTCTAAAATCTTCATGTTTCCCCAGGTCGGAGAGCAGTCGGCGCATTCATTCAAATGTTTGGCTATTTCCGAATTCGGATCTTTGTTTTTTACACTTCTTTTATATATCGTTCACCATTGAAGAAAAAAATGAAACAATTAGGGGCGGCGTAAGCAATTGGGGAGCCCACGTTCTGGCAAAAGGCCGGCGGCCAGACAGCCTGAACGTTTGGGCGCCCTCTAGGGACAGGCGGAGAAAACATAGGAAAGGAGGGGACGTGATGTGTTCACCGTTCCGACGGGGCGAGGAGAGGAGTCTCCACACCTAAAGAGCCTTCTTACACCGTGCCATACACCAACACACTGTTTACAAAAAGCCCGGCTTGCCCACACCAGGTGTGGGCACTTCGCGTACGCAGAAACCAAAGTCGGGAGGAGGGATGCATCTGCGCATGCGCAGTACCGACAGCAGCGCCACCGCAGTGGCGTGACCTCATGACGTCAAAGAGTTTATTTGGTCTATAGTGAGCTTGTTTTCACACGTATTTTAGCGATTGTAATTGCAGTTTTTCATAAAAAATTTATTAACTGCGTCTGCAACTTTTAGTGTAGATGAGGGCGCATATTTCTGCCCTGCGTGCTGTTTCAACGAGGTAAGAGGCCGTCTCTCCAGACCGAAGAACCGGGGTGGGAAGGGCGGGGGAAAGGGGGGGGGGGAGTTGGTGTATTATTTTGAAGCCTGCTGGGTTGTTTAGTACTCGTTGCTATATGCAGCAATTTTAACATAACAGGCAGAGGAATTTGCAGCGGCGCAGAAAAGGTTACTTTTTTATTTATTTACAAAATACCCCGCAGCACCGAAGCATTGATGGGAGCTGGGGAGTGAGCTTTACAACTGATCAATGCCATCAGTTACATATCAGTACATCAGCAAAGGTAAATACATTTAGCACAGTATGCTTCAGTAACATAAATGAAAATCATTCACAGGTCACCATGCGTATTTGCAAGCTTAAACTAGTCAGCACAACGCACTTCAAAAAGCAAACATTCAAATTACTTTTATTAAAAAAAAAGGAAAACAAACGATTCACTATCAACTGACACCGGTCCTCATCAGATAAAACGATCTGCAGGCAGATCGTTTCATTTGCATATGGTTTTCGGGATAAAAGAAAACTTCATGAAGTTGGTCCGACATTTTATTTCACGTATTTTTACGTGATTCGCCCTCCTATCTGAGATGTAATGGCGCGTTTTTAGATATACATAATTGTTAACTCCGGCTTGATTATTTTAACTAAGAAAAATAAGTTTGTCTGCTTTTTATACGTCTGGTATCAAGATTTTTCATTTCGATAGAAGCTTTCATTTGTGTGACAATTTCTTCCCTTGAGTATTTTGTTTTTTAGAATAAGCCTTACTGCTCTATTTTTATGATCTCGATATATTAAGTCTTTCTCGTGCGGTTCCCACACGGCTCTTGCATGCTCTAAATGAGGTCTCGCCAATGCAGAATTCACCGCTTCCTTTAGAATTGGAGAAGCTGTGCGGAGGTTCCGGGTGACTAAACTAAAAACCCTACCAGCATTATTCAGAATTAAATTAATATATTTATTAAAAGGCAAGTCCTCAAAAGAATAACACATAGATAATTAAATTCAAACTTTTGTACCGGGTCCTTTCCAAAAACCTAAGATAAATCAATATCATATTTCTTATTACTAAATATGACATGAACGTACTCTTCTGTGTTTAAACTTAATTGCCGATTCTGGCACCATAGACTCATACGATCTAATTCCTGTTTCAACAGTCTCAACAGTCACACATCAGCTGTATTTTTATTGATCTGTAAACTGCACAGTCATCCACGATTACCCTGATATTATAAGAAGTACATGATGATATATCATTAATGAAGAAAAAAATAATAGTGGCCCCAAAACAGACCACCGACGGACACCCTAAGCTACGTCCACATATTTAGATTCCTTACCTCCCAAGACGACACATCGTTTTCTTCACTCAGGTAGTCTTTTTCTCCATCTGAATATTGTATTATCAGTATTCAGAGCACTCATTTTATGCAACTACAGACGGTCCGAAAAAAATCAAACGCGTTGCGAATATCGATAAAAATTGTGTCAGGTGGCAGTTTGTTTTCAGCTGCACTAACCAAATCATGAAGTGACTCAGTTAATTGGGTGCTGCAAGAAACGCCATTGCAAAAACTATGTGTATTTGGAGAGAAAAAATTTATATCTCTCAAATGTTTCATCACATTTCTATACACGATATGTTCCAATGCCTTATATAATATGCAACTCAATGAAATAGGCTTATAATTTTCTACATTTGATATTGATTCATGTTTTCAACTGCTACGACAAACGTTTATTTTTTAATTCTTCAGGCTATTACCTAGTTTCAAGAGATTTGCAACACAATATAAACAAATATTCGGACAACTATACACGAGCAAACTTTTAAAACCTTGGGAGATGTCTCAACCGGACCAAATGCCTGTCCCACCTCTTGGGAATCTAGATTCATTTTTATCCCCCTCCATCATTATTGCTTCGGGAGGCATGAGATTTTGCAAGTTATTCGTAAGCAGCGGCAGATTTCTAGAATCATCACTCTCCACAAATAATGACAAAGTAGTCATTGAAACAGTTAGCTTTTGCTGCACTATCAGTTATAACTGTACTGAATCAGACACCCTGGGATTGCCAGTTAATTGGCTGTTACGCGATTTTCGTAGGTAACTCCCGAACCGACACGCCCTGCAGTTAATTAATGTGAACTCCAGAACGCTTTCGCATTTGTACTAGCTGATAGCCCATGCTAATCCAGAAAAATATTCATCCTTGGCACTACTTATAGAAGTTTCGTAGGCTATTTCCAGTTTACTTAAACGATGTTCAAAATTGGTGTATGGGTTCTTTTTTATATTTCTTATACATACGGGAGCGCTGTTTGACTATTTTGTTGTTTTATTGTTCATCTAGGGTTTATCAGGTTTTGGCTTGTCATTAAGGCGTTTCAAGGGAATAATATTGTCAACAAATGCCAATATCATATTTCTACATCTAATCTACAATGAATTAGCATCCCCAGAAAAAGATTCAGTCATATACGTTTCCAGTTCACCCTCAAGACCTCTTACAATTTTGTTATAATTGGCCGTGATGCACATGTACACTTTTTTAACTTTACACGCAACATTTGACTAATTGAGGAAGGAGGAACTTAGCAGTAAGTATGTTATGGTCACTTATACCCGGTAAAACACTCACATCTCGAACAAGGCTTGTATCATTACATAGTATTAAATCAAGAATATTGGCTGCCCCCGTAGGGGACGAAATGTACTGCTCAAGACCATATGTGCTGATCACATAATAAAGCGCTGAAACATTTCCACTGGGTACCATTTAAAGCTTCGTCGATTAAAATCCCCCGCCAGTATGATACGGTCATCGAGAAGTGATGCCATAATTGAATCTAATGAACTGGCAATTTCGGCGCTTGCTCCGGGAGGGTGGTAAAAAGATTTTGCGCCATATTGTACCTATATTAGGTACAATCCCAACCTACACCACCTCGACCCACACCACACAGACTCTGCATCTTTACATTGAATAACAATCGCAACACTGTCCAGCGATTCTTTATTTATGGCAAACACACCCTCACCTCCAAACTTCTTATCTCTTCTATAATCACGCTAGTCACTAAGAAATTATTCACCGTCTTTCACAGTATCATCCAACCATGGCTGAGTTGCAAAGACGGTATCTGTATTTAGAAATTGAAAATAAACCATTGAAGTCATCGACTTTATTTTTGATACTCTGACAGTTTAAAGGAGGACAGCATGCACTCAGTCATGCTACTCTGCGCTGTTAAAGGTCGTCATTTCTTATTTATTTCTGTCACATATTGTATGTCATCATCCCAAACATACACTTCAACGTTTATGATGAACTTGTCGTGCCCCAGTCAAACTTTTTCCTGACCGTTTTTCTTCCTTGCCTAACCAACAACTATAGCTTACGTCGAATATCCCTGGCAGGCGGTGAAAAGTACCTCAAAATGCCGTAGTTAGTTGCTTTCAATTTCTTGCGATTGCTAAGAATTTTGTCGGTGTCCTTGTATGATTCAAAGTTTGCAATAATCGGGCGATTTCGGTTGTGCCCATACTTCCCAATCTCTCTCCATTTCCCCAAACAATACCTGCCACAATCCCTGCAAAATGCCTTAATCAAAGTTTCAGTTGTTCCCCAACTCTCACGTGGACTACGGTCTTGAATACCATAACAAGTAAGATTTTGTCAACGGTTCTGATTATCCAGTTTCTAAGCCATGTATTCCCTGTTTTCTGAGTGAATTGGGTTACAAACTCGTGCCGTATCTCGCTCTGTATTTTCAAACGCTTGTATCTTGGATTCCTAAGACTCAATCCTGGCCCCAAAATTGCTGATCAGGCCATCAAAGTTAGTTTGTCTCTTTTTCATTGTCGCCCAATTTCGCAAATATTGGTAGTTATAAAATTTACAATAAATCACCTTTACAGTTTTGCTAAAAAAGTTGTGTTGGGCAACACCGTTTAAGTCGAACTTCTTCATCTGCTAAACATTCTAAGAGCCGCCGAACCCAGTTAAACCTCAAGATTTAACGAAAATTCGTGATATGACTACCTTAGAGTACGAACTCTTGGAATAGGCGGAAATCGCAAGTTCACGTGTCGGAACGTGTACCAGATCAAGGTTGAAATCATTTCTGCTGCATATGACACACAAACAGGATGCCCAAAAAAAATCAACAACATAAATTAGTATATTGAGGCAAACCGTTTCATAATTCAATTATATTGACAATCATAAACTTTAGAACATGTGTTGCCATGTTAGTTACTAAAGCCAGCAAATTCAGGAGACTGTTTTCCATTTCAATAAATTGCTGAGTACTAAGTTAGGGTTCGAAATGGGTTGGGTGGACGTAAGAAACTGAGGGTGGCTGAATCCAGTACCATATTTTCCGCAATATGGTGCGCACGCGATGAATACTCCACAGGAGCAAATTTTGGTTGAAAAAAAAGAAAGGTGCTTTCTTAAATAATCCGCACCTAGTGTGTATTTCACAGCCAGTGCATAATCCTCCCCTGATGGCTAATCATCTCGTCAAATCAATTTTGCAAATATATTTTGACGACAGTAGGCCTTGACAAATGCCTACTTTATTAACTAAAAAAATCACCATTAACGTACCCTGCGACTCACAAAAGTCGCCACATATTGTGATAGTGGACAATCTAGAAAAACGAACTATTGTATAGTCAGCCCCTAAAGATAGACCGCACTGCGTAAAATGTATAACTTTAAGAGTCAACAGGGTCTTTCCCGAAACCTAAGCCAACCCCAACCTGCGATTGCACTGAAAGAAAAGAAGGCTAATGTCGTAATTATTTCTGCGGAAGGGCCCATTTGGAAAAAAGTGTACCGTGATGTATAACTAGTTTATTGAATACCTTCGAATTAATAACTTTATAATTACTGAATTTATTGGTATTGCTTCAATTAGAAACTTGCTAAGGATCACCGAAAACCATTAAATCAACTCATTTCGCAAATATGGAAGGCACCTAAAGAACTTATGGCATTTCAAAAAAAAAAAACGCCGCTGAAATTCAACGTTCTTCTAGATTTCTATTTCTGTCTATATACACCAAAAATCCTCCCCCCCTCCCCTCAGCGTGGCGAGGGCGCGCAACGCACGTGCACCAGACTACCTTCCCTCCTACAAGGGAGACGAAGCAGTAGCTGCCCTCCTCGGCTACCCCACAAGGAGGACCGCTAGCACCAAGATTCCCTCAAATAGAAAACCGGAAGCTAAAACCGCTTTCAAATTGAGCGGTCCTTTTTTTTTCGGAATACAATAAAAGTCAGTACGTGCCTCCTATTTTTCTAAAATTAGCTGATTTTGTAATGTTCGGTGACACTCTGCAATTTTCTAGTTGAAGTCATACCTTTCAATTCACTGATTAAAGAAGTTACTTATTCGAAAGTAATCGTCGAGCTAATTGTAGATTATTTATATTTCTAAATGTGCCGTTTTGAAGAGATCTCTGTGTGATGCGTACATTTCGCAGTAACGATTTGGCTCACGTCTGGAGAAACGCCCTGTATGTTCTCGATGTATAGTCAGGAATTTACGGTTACCATATTAATTTATACAAACGTCCCAGTTCAAAAAATCTGTTATTTTTTTTAACGTTTTGAATTTGCATTTACTGCGTTATTCTGTTCTAACCTTGCGCTATGAATATTTTGCAGGGTAGCAAGCGAACGACTGCTTTCTAAATTTCGTGCTATGAAACGAGTGTGTGACAAAGTTCTGTTGCCAGAACACGAGGCTGCGACAAGAGGATGTTAATAATTTCTGATGCATAATATATTCAAAGGACCTGGCTGATCAAACCGCTGAAGCCGTGTGTTAATCATTTGGTTGAAGTCAATATTATCGCCCGTTAGCTACAACCTACAATCCGAACTTGATGTTTATATTTTACATGAAATGTACGTTACAACGCGCGCAAAAATGCAGTATACGCGGTGGAATAATTTCGGAGATTAGATTAATTTGTTGGTGTCATGCGCTTTGTTTGTAAAGCAAGGTTTCTTCGGATATGAGTGTCCAAAAAGCGTCATCTGTTTTCTCATAGAAGTAAAGTTTGATAAGAAAGACAGCTGAATTATACAACTTGTTACAGGTTCAAAAAGCGCTCAAAAATACGCCGGAAGGCAACACACTTAAAAGTGCGGGTTTATGAGACGCTATAAAGCACCTGCGTAATTTTAATTAGATTTCTATCTGTCTTGTTCATGGTGGCTATCCCTGTCTTGAAATAGTATATTAATATACAGTAGCCATCAGTACGGAACACCAAGTTTAACCCTTCGTGACGGGCACAGAACCATTATCTGGTTTAAGTACGCACGTTCTATACTTTAATTTGCGGGACAATTTTTACGACATTCGTAGTATCACAACGTCAGCCTAGGACGTTTCAAAGGGTGCATAACTAATTATTAGAAAACAGGCAGCGGTTAGCGAGCGCCAATTCTTTGTATAAGTCAGTGACTCACCTGAACGCAAACTCTTTGATGTTAAAATCACTGAGCGGTCTTAGTTGGACGTCCTTGTGCGAGGAATCCAGAATTACCTTGGCAATGACCGTGACGGGTGCCATTAAAATGAGGACAGCTTGGACACAGTCTGTCCAAACGACGCCGCGTAGACCACCCTGTAAGGACAAGCGAATGACAGCGGTAGGGTATCAGCCTCTCTTCTTGATCACGTGCTGTGACTGAGCTGTCAGATAATCTAGTATCCAACAGAGTTTCTTTGATATCTTCAATCATGCATCATGTCCTTTTAAAGCTTTGCCTTTACGTTACTTAACCAAACATGACCTAATCGTTACTATGCTTAGTTGGGCTGTTTTGATGAACACACCTAGGTATAAGCGTGAAAGGCGGGTTTGTCCGGCTTTTGCACAAAGCAAGCATATTTAATTGAGAAATTCTTGTGCGATTTTTCGAAACCGCCAGTTTCTTTTTTTTTGTAAGAAGTAAAGACCGCCAGGTTGATATCATTAAAAGGATTAACTTTCAAATGGAAAGGGGGGCGTTTTTTATATATCCGTTATGTATTCAGTGCCTAACGAAATAGTTGTTATCATAGCAAGTGTGCATGTCTGACTTGCATGAGTCCCTCGTGCCTAATCATTGCATCTGCCGTTCACTCTAATCCCAACCTACAACTAGAAACTCCGGTATAAAAATAAGTACGCCTCACTCCTACACTCTAAAAGCCCGCTGTGGCAGATAATGCCGTACAAGCACAGTCTTGAACGTGCATCGCGCAGTAGTGATAATACGAACGTACAAGGCACCACACCGGTTTATATGGAACCTCGAGTTGCCGTTTAAATTAATGATGTACATACGTGTCTGCAGCGCTAGCTTTTCCTTTACGCAGCGCGAATCTACGTTGAGATAAGACCTTCGTCTACACCGAGCCTCTGACTCTTTTGGTGCCCTGAAGGTGGTCTCGCCCACAATAGGTCGTTTTCCTTCCTAATTCTTTCCGAAATTGTATTTTTTTATTAACAGTTGAGTAGCATAAATAATGGGAGCAGTTCCATATTTGCGTAGTTGTCATACATTTTAATAAATGGCAGTCTTACCGAACAACCAGCTTCAAAACGCACCTTGGCATACGAGATTTTCATGTCTAAACATCGACTTTATAAAACTATTTTATATAGCGCTTTACTGAAAATGCTACGTTCATGGAACGACAAAACATGCTGTTCGCAAATTTGTCGACTCGTGCATGCTAATATTTCTTACGTGCCTTAAATATTATAGTTTGTATGTTTGTACACCGGTAACTCTGTGTTTTCTAGAAGAAAAAAAAAGTGCGCCATGCTGTAGACCAGATATTCGGTTCATATACTGTTCACTCCCGGATTTTTTTGATTAGTGCGACGTAGGGACACTTCATGCTTACCAGAGCAGTGTACACTGTTCCGGCCAGTCCGATTGCCATCGTTGTCCATATCAGAGGCACGTGAAAAACTGAAAATGACGTAAAACATTTTGTTTTTTATCTGAGGTGTCGATCACGCCTGTGTGATGATAGTTAGAAGGCGTGGAATTCTAGGCAGAACAAATCCTAGGCTTACCTGTCGCAACGGCAAGAGAAGCTGAAAAAAGTGCAACTGCTCCGATGGTTTGCTAAAAAAAACAAAAAACACACTTATTTGACACGCAATATGTTCGGAATTTATGATATGCTTATTCATGGTTATTTCTGTAGGCTATCGTCACTGCCAGATTATGAAACGCGGGACCTAGCCAGGTATGTACACGTTTCTTGCGTAGTAATTTGTTCTTCGCCATCTTTATCGGCTACTGTAGCAATCTGATTCGCTCCGTGGCGATAACAAAATACTCGTGACTTACCAGGCTATGCGTTTCTCGAGCTCTTTGGTGGCTACGTCATAAATACGGAATCTTTGCGGCCATGTCCGTTAAAGAAATACAAGTCACCAAAGAACCAAAACACTGCCCGTTACATATTTTTTTAAACAAATCTTAGCTACTTATGAAATCGTTGCTTTATATATTTATGCTCTGCGCTTCGTTTCACCTTAAGTAAAGACGCAGCCGACGCTACCCGTTAATGGAACCCATCGAGTAGCGCCAAAAGCTCGAGTCAATAGAGAGTTTTAGGGAACCCTTTTGCCGATCCGATACGGCACGATGGGCCCTCCGGTACGAACTGCGCATGTGCGAGTATTATACTCTAGCACATGCGCAGTTCGTACTGGATTCCTAATCGTACCGTATCGGATGTGCAAAAACGGTGCCGACAAACTCTCTGATAGGACTTTTTCTGTTTGCGATTGGTTCAACGATGATAGAACACGTCCAAAAACATGACGAACGTCGGCCACTTCTGCGGCAGCGTCGGCTCCTTGTGCACTTAAGGCGAAACGAAGCATAGAGTCCCGTCCATGGGGAACAGGCAGTGATGAATTTCGATATATGTTAAAATTGTAGCGCCGACTTCCCGCGTCAATAGACATCGACAGTTTCAGAGAAGCTGGGTCTAACCTATTCTGTTCACTCATTTTGCCTCGTGATTCGTTCTGCTGCGTTCTTATCGGCTAATGTCTCTATATCATTGACTAAGGATCATCAAATGCCCGGGACTCGATTTTCACGTCCGGCGTCTTTAAATACGTCGCGACTCTTGTCGTTTGAAGAAAAACGCCGAACACAACAACCCTACGTACAATAAACATCTCATAAACACGATGATTATTATGATCATATAAACACTATGCTTAAGGCAATTTCAAACAAGAAAAAGTTCTCACGCTGAGGAAGAGATAGATGGCACATGCTGCAAGTCCCACTTTGTTTCCGTACCGCATTCGCAGGTACTGCAAATGAAAAAAAGAAGAATAAAAAGAAATGAAAGACGTTGAGAATTTTTTTTTTAATGCCGAATTAGAGTGCAGCTTTTGAGCAGGAGGAGGGGAGGGTACGGACGGGAGGGTCACATGCGACGTCACGAGGGTAAATGTTTCCGGCTAAATTTTGCGTGAAAATTTTCCCACTAAATTAAGCGGGAAAAAGTTTCCGCTAAGTTCGGTGGGAAATGTTTTCGCTAAATTTACCGAGAAAATTTTTCCGCTAAACTTAGCGGAAAAACTTCCCCACTAAATTTAGCAGAAATATTTCCCGCCAAATTTAGCGCTAAAATTTTGCCGCTGAATGTAGCGAAGAAATTTCCCCGCTAAATTTAGCGGGAAACTTTTCGGCAAAATGTAGCAGTAAATGTTTCCCGCTTAAGTTAGCGGAAAAAGTTCCCTGCTAAACTTAGAAGGAAAATTTCCTCGCTCAATTGAGCGTACAACTTTTCACGCTGAATTTAGCGGAAAGTACTTTTCGGGTTGAGTGGCGTCACGTGTGACGTCATTATAAGAACCGTACCATAATGCAACGCGCGGTTACGCCGACGGCAACGGCGACGGCGTGCGCCGCTCAAGCGGGAAAAGGGCGCATAATGGCACGTTTACACCTGAGGAGAAACCCGCTGCCACGGGAACGGATTCGCTTCTTGCGGCGGCGGCGACGAGCGGGTTGTGTTTACATCTATTTCCTTCAAGCGGCGGCTGCGGCGCTGGCTGCGGCAGCGGTTCTCGTCACATCCCGTCAAAAATGACGAGAGGACGCGAGAGTTCCCATCTCGGCTGTCTCTCCCGGGCGTTGCCAGCGCGAAGCTCGATGGACAATTACGTAGACGAAAAAGAAGAGATTGCAATTATTCTACTCTACTCTTCCCTGCTTGCGATGGAGGAAGAGGAGCAGCGAGCGCCAAAAAAGCAGCTTCGCCGTCGGCGGTGGTGGGTTCGCCCATGCTTACGACACCGCAAAATGACGGGACAAGCAAGCTGCCTCCTTTTTCATCTTCGCTCGTATGCCACCAACGCTTCACCATGCCAGCATCGCTGGATGTCTTCGATGCCGTCGACGCCATTGCCAAAAACAAACAGGAAGAATGCGTACTCTTGACGTAGACAGCGTCGTTCTGCGCAAGAGTGTCACTTCCGGTCAGCGAAACGCCTCGTTCGGTGGCAGAAATAGGTCCTGGACCTATGCGGCTTGCCGCCGCATTTTGCGCCCAGCGGTTCGCCCGAGCGGCAAAAGCTGGGCCGATTTTCTAGCAGATCCGTAAGTGTAAACGTACCATAAAAGCTACCCTTTAAAAAATCATTATGGCGTTCTTATACTTGCAGATTCGCAGGCGGGTCCGCGCAGGTAGAAAGTGGACTTTGGAGCTGGGTGGCGAAATTAACTCGTGGGTGGCGGAAAATCTGCATCAGTCCGGGCCCTATATTCATGATTAAAGATTAAAACAGCGCAAGGACATGGACAAGAACAAGAAGGTAGACGAACAAGGCGCTGACTTACAACTGAAGTTTATTCGTTCTAACAGCGAGTATAAATACTGTATTGTCACAACAAACAAACATGAACAAAAAGCGTGACCTGGATGCCACGTGCTCACTAGCCATCGCTATGCACTGTCACTGTGTGTCTAGAAAGGAACGTTCCTTATCTGATAAAGATAGTGACGGAGTGCCGACACAGTTTTGCCCCAATCTCTCAATTTCCCGCGCCTCAATGATTTCTCGAGTGAGTTTGTCTTTATTTTTCCTAATCACTTCACACGTGTCAAAGACGGGAGCGCAGCAACAGTCTCGGCAGTGCAGGCCAAGGTGACGTGACACAACTCTAAACACGTTATACTTGTGCTCTCGCAGCCGATCATTGAGGCATCGCCCCAGCACTCCGTCACTATCTTTATCTATATATCTTTATCTATCTTTACCTAGACACAGTGACAGTTCATAGCGATGGCTAGTGAGCACGTGGCATCCAGGTCACGCTTTTTATTCATGTTTGTTTGTTGTGACAGTACAGTATTTATACTCGCTGTTAGAACGAATAAACTTCAGTTGTAAGTCAGCGCCTTGTTCATCTGCCTTCTTGTTCTTGTCCGTGTCCCTGCGCTGTATTAATCTTTAATCATGAAATGCCAACTAGCCCAAACTTCTACTTTAGTTAACCCTATATTCAGATTTTCCACCAGCGACGAGTTGATTTCGCCACCCGGCTCCAAAATCCACTTCCCATGCGCGGATTCGTCCGCGAATCCGCAAGTGTATAACGCGCCATTATACGGCGACAAAAAACCGCGCTGAACGCGACATACCGCCTTTCTGCGTTCGAAAGGTCAACACCTACGGCCATACCAGCCTGCGTTTTGCCGCCGCTGCCGTCACGACACAGAAGACACGATATCGCGCTCTTTCGATGGTAACGTGCGCATGCGAGATTCTGCGTGCTTTTCGCTCAAGGCGGCTCAGCGACGCGCAAAAAAGCGCTCGGATGGCGGGAAAAGCGCTGTTATGGCATCCGACGTGACTCAACCCGGTCCCAAGCAGCACGTTGTGAATGAGCCATCGCTGGCGTGTGCACTATGGCTAACCAGAGTTTCGATGGCCCAAGTTTGGTCAAAGTGCTTGGGCGGTGTTGTGGTCCTTCTCTGGTGACTGGCCGTTTACTCTAAGCCAGTCGCTGGCCATTCACTTTAGACCAGTCACTGGTCATTCACTTTTGGCCAGTCACTGGCCATTACCTTATGACCAGCCACTTGCTATCAAATTTTGTCTAGCCACTGGCCAGTCACTTTCGGCCAGCCAGTGGCCATTCACTTCAGATCAGCCTCTGGCCATTCACGTTTGACCAGCCACTGGACATTCACTTTTGGCCAATCAGTGGCCGAAAGTAGCGTTTGTTATACACTTCATATATAATTTATCATAGACTGCCAGACAATTTGGGTGTTGCCTAAAGACTGTCAAGAATTTCGGGAGGTCAAGTTTTAGAACTTAACCCTAGAAACCTTTAAATATTAATGACAAGTGAAGCTGCTGTAAGGCTGCTCAATATTTATTTGACTTTTTGAGTACAAGGTTTTACGACGCTGGTTGGGAGCACCATTTCAGTCATCCGTGGGACCACGGATGGTCCGTGGTCCCACCCTTAAAATACCCCCAAACTGCAAAAAAAAAAAAGGAATTTTAGTTGAAGGGACAGTGCGACCATGTTCAGTTGCAAAGTTTTTCACTTTATAAAAGCTTATTTGCCCTAACGGGAAAGAGAAGCCTTGAGTGCCTTCGGTACCGAGTTTGAGAGTGCCGGAGTGTAGTGGAAGCGAATGCGTCAAAATGAAACTAAACAGAAGAAACGCGACAAACTTTCAACCTCAATATTTCCTTTCAATGCATGTCAATCTGAACAGCTCGCAAGCACGACAGGCGCTCCAATGATATAATAAAAAGAATACCTGTGTTTTGAATTATTCTTTGTACTATTCCAAAATAAACAAGCAAAAACGTCGGTCAAGAAAGGGTTCACTTTATTCCTAACTATATCAAAGGAGCTTGACTTCTTTCTTTCTTTTTTTACTGATACTGTTTTATATTTTTCAAGATTGTAACGCAAGTGTTAACACTTGCAGCAATATGAACTGGTACAGGACAATACAAGCGATTACAGTAAAAATTTCATTATGGAAGCCCCTTGGTACACCGAGAAGTTAAAAGGGATGTTAGAATGAACAGCTGCTTTCCCTTTTTTGAATAAAGTTTTAGCAAAACAAAAATGAGCGCAATTACTCAAAGGAATAGTGGTACTTAAAAATCCCTTACCAAAGGTCTCGTATATCTATGCAAAAATATCCGCATGCGTGTTTTCTGTTGAAAAAGATATGCCCGTACGCGCCACACGGTTACCGCTCTTTCTCGAACATTGTTTGTAATCCAACTGTAGCGACGACCCTAGTTTTCTTCCGCATAAGTTGACGACGTCCAAGGCTCTACATAAGTTCACACGTTTCAGTAGCATCGCGATGTACGGAAGATCTTGGATTACAATAGACTATAAGTTCTTCCGCAACCTCAACCAAGTTGTCGTGAAGTCAAGGATGACTGGTCACCGTCAGCTCTTTCTGAACTATGCAACTGAATATATCACGCACAAGCAAATGAACAGACCCGATAGAGTCGCAAAAAGCAGGGCTGGCTCACTTGCTCTAGCAGAGGCACAGCCGCTTCATTCCTATACGCTGACCAATGCTTGTTTAAATGAATCGCTTTCAAGCTATCATCTGGGACCCCGGCAAATTATTCGTTAACCCTAAATGGGTACCCTCTAAAAGCTTGGATATCTCAAACTTATTTACGACGTCCCGAACTGAATTAACCTATTCAAGACATACAGGAAACCCGTAAAGAAAACGTACTCGCACAGGTGTTTGCAAACAGGCAAAAAAACTGACACAAAAAACTGTTTTCAAATCTCCTAGAAGTTTATTACCCACAGCATGTTATGTAGACAAATATAAACGTGCAAGCGATCTGCGAAATGTAAACAGATGCTGCTAAGCTTTTATACAGCTGAAAAGATTGCAAAGCAAAAAAAAGAACCGCGGAAATTCTGGGCTATACTGTCTATTCTCCCGGCTGCTTGAAAATTAATTTCCCAAAATTCTACCGTCAGACGCCTCTCATTGGTGGTGGCAATCGGTTCATCGGACGACATTTCACCGACAGATTGTTTTAAAGAACTATGATTAGCTTGTCGACGCAAATGGCTTGTAGAGTGGGCCACGTGGGTTAACGTTTTTTGTAATAAGCCGTCGCAGAATGTCGCCTCGAACCTGTGTGGACGGGTAGGCCGGTAAGTTACACACACGCGAAAGAATCTCCCTGCAGCGTGCAACTCGTGCGACGATTGTCGGTTATATGTTAGTGTCGATAAAATTTGTCCATGAAACGTGTATCCACGAAACGTTTTCAATTAAATCTGTTTCCATGAAATGCCGGGAGAGCGACAAAATCAGTATTCTACCGGCAGTTGTCGCATGATTTCAGACAGGTAATGGTAGGCGACTGCCGGTAGAATATCGGGGAAATTATTGTCGCGGCTGCCGGGAGAATAGATACTGCATAATTGAATAGTTAATCTGAAAAAGTACCCACAGAACAACGGTCACTCGTTGACACCAATAAGTTTGCCGTGCAACTACCATAAACTTAGCAAACTTAAAAGATGCATTCCGAGATATATGTCGATACGGGCACTGCAGAACAACCTCACAAACACAAAAACGAGATGGAAGGGCACCGAGAAGATTCAACCCGATGCGCTACAAGCTGTCATTTGCCGAACCAAACCGCACCACATGTTATTTCTGAGAGTTCTTTGGAAAAATTGGTTGTTGCCGATATACGCGTATAGGACTTTTCGACCGCTGATAACTCTGGCACACTTCGAAGCAGATGGATTGCTCGAGCGCAGAGGAGGATACGTGCCCCTTGCTCCAGCATTTCGCCTGCCTCCTCCTTCCCAACCCGAAAAGTATGTGATTCTTCAAGATCGGCAGGGGGTGCGTCCACAGAAGGCTTATTATCAAGGGGCATCCCAACCAGGACCAACTTAATTAAAGGGGAAAGCTGTTTATTGAACGGTGGCTACAGAGCCGGCTTAGAAGTACGCGCATTCCTCACGAACGCTCATAGTGGCGCTCGGAGCACCTCCACCCTCCCCAACCGGATCCTGTCCGGGAAGCCTTGGGGAACACCGAAGCGAGGTGGCTACGCCACTGGAATCTCTGTTACGCTACGAAAATTTAAGTGTTGACTCGAACTGCGGGTAAATGTTGCGTGCCGGTGTGTATCTCGCGCGGCAAAAGGGGCAAAGGATTTTTATTCCACAAAATTCCATCATCGAGTGTCCGCGAAGAATGGATCAAAAGAATCTCGAAAGCAGTTAAGTGCCGATCTTTTCCCCCTCTCAGTCATCTGGGACAGTAAGAATAAAAGCGTCATATTGTATTCGAAGGAAAAAAAGGCAATCAGAACATGTTTTAATCTTGTTGTTGTTTTTTCGTTTCTTCCTTTTAAAGGTAATATCGGGGGCACTGCCCTATGCTCGCTGTATCTTAGAGCAGATGACTATAAAGATAATGTGAATATAAAAAAAGCTGAAAACCACAGCAGTGCCAACGGTGTTCCGTGTTCGAGATTTATGCAACCAACAAACGGTGCAACTCAAAGCAGACTAGAAAACCCCCGGCGACACCCGCACCACCCTCACACAAACGAAGAAGGTATGCATTCATTTTCTTTTCGCATGCAACGAATGTTTTGTAGTATTTGTGACAGTTATACATGCCGACACAAGAATTTTATCTGCTACGGACGACGAGCCCGGTGAACGAGAAAAATGCTGCCTCGGAGGGGCCGAGGTGGAGCTGATGGACCTCTCGATATTTCGGCTCGAGAACACATTCCTTGAGTATGTGAACAACTGGAAGAGAACAGCACCCTCGCTCAGCGCATTTCTAACGTCCGAGACTCGCAAACCCTTGGCAGTCACAACGCTGTCTTCTGTATTGTGCACACGTCACCTGTTGGACCAAGGATTCAAGTACGTTTTAACGTTCAAGTTCTCTTCTGACTAAGTAGAGTCGCCATTTTCTGCGGTGAGGCAGCTGAGTTGCTGAAACGACCGAACGGATGCTTAAGGCTTCCTCTCCTCTCTACGCAAAATTAGTGTCATCATCATCATCATCATTTATTATCCTTGAAGGCTCTTACGGGCATCAATCAAAGGAGCGGCACGTAATACTCAGTGCTCGATATCGGTGAGCTGTTGCAAAAGCAAGGACTGGAGCCTGCTGCTTCGAAGTGAAATATGAAGAAGATTTTGCAGCCCATCTTAAAGGAACTTCAGACGTTCACAGATAGGCAACCCTTTTATCGTTTAAAAAATTTAGAACTAGCAACAACAAAAAAATATTTTTATATGATTTTTAGTTTTAGGATTGCGAACCAGCACGCTGGCACTCATCGGAGGCTTCCTCCTGAAAGCGGCTGAAGACAACATTGCCTGCGACCGGTGCGTGCACCAGCTCAAGTCCCCTTCACACAGCAATCCAACCGTTGTGATAGCACACAACCTGGTCCGTGG
Source organism: Ixodes ricinus (assembly GCA_037355805.1). Lineage (NCBI taxonomy): Eukaryota > Metazoa > Arthropoda > Arachnida > Ixodida > Ixodidae > Ixodes > Ixodes ricinus. Next base: position 76,235 of record JAZHYW010063562.1, on the reverse strand, counting down.
GGTACCGCGCAATCCCAGCCCCCGCTTCGTCAAATTTCTGAGAGCGCTTGAGAGCGTAGCCAATTCTGCCGAGATGGGGCTGTTAGTAGTGAAGAAGCCACTGCTGACGTTCATAAAAGGTTTCTGCAGGCAGTAGCGAGCAAGCCGCTATTTGCATGTGTAGTCAACGATTCACAAGATCACAGAACCGCCCTGGATACACTTGTCGTCATGAAGTTCACGAGACCTTTCCTGACTAACATTGCATCAAACACGATTGAGAATCACCGGGCATAGTCGGTTATTAAAAAAAACAAACAAAACTGACTTCCCTAAAGGTGTGGGAATTCTATAAGAAGTATGCATATAATTCGTTTTGTAATTACTGTAAAAAATGCTGTATATAACTAGTTATTACCGAGTGAATGCAATAAAAGGAAATTTTTGCGCACAGAAGCTGCACCAGCGTTAAATAATTTCATGCTTTAGTAGACGCCTGTAAGACAAAATCACGGGTTTCAGAATCGCACCGTGAATCTCGCAGCCTTCCCCATTCAAAACGATGGGGGGGGGGGGGGGGACTTTCCGCTCCGCCTTTTAGCCGCAACGTCAACTAGATCTCCAGTACCTCTCCCATAAAAAGGGCGCGCGATAGACAGGTCTTCCCCCTATTCAAGTTGGTCCTGATCCCAGCAATGAACACAGCGAGGGGATTTGTCACTGGATCCTTTTGTGAGTTCGTCCCAAAGTTGATAGTGCCGTGGATGCTTTGTGAGTGGCCTACCAAGCAGTGTCCTTCAGGCAGGTACCGTGCTCTGCCTGATCACCCGCTTGGAGACTATAATCACGTGAGCGTAACCGGAGAAACGATTAGCCTAAAATACGCATAGCGTCTACTCTGCTGTCAGTACCGAGTGAACAGGACAGCAGCACGAAGGCTAGTTTCGGAGTCCCAAAGCAACTGCCCAGCCCAAGTGTTCACCAAAAACGGGAACTCTGAAGATCCTATGTTATAACTTTCGACAACGGCGTCGGCTTGCCTCGGCCTAGGCGATCGTGCGCGAGGGGCGAGCTGAGCTTCGTACCCAGGCTTGGGAAGTGATCCATTACAAGTAACAGATTACTTGTAATCCGTTACTTCTTGAAGTAATTTTGTAAATGCCATGTTACTTTTTTTCGCAAGTAATTTGTAATGTAATTTAGTTACAAAATAATGGTAACGGATTACTTTATTTACTCGTTACATTTTAAAAATATGAGCATAAAACAGTAACTGGAGCAATACGAGCAGAACATTCAGGAGCATGAAGAGAGCAACTTCAACAATATAGACAACATCAGAAAGGGCAGAATAGCCGGAAAAAAACACGCTTTTCGTATGACCGGTCACTAGAACGACTAGAAAAACGGGCAAGACATGTACAAATGTATGAAAGACAAAGATCAAGTAAGACTGCGCCGAGTAGGCTCTCCGTCGCCTTCCTTAGTGTTTTTCTTCTTCTCCCAGACAGAACAAAGCTCTTCGTGTTTATTTGTTTTTGTCTTTTACACCGTTTCACCCTTTCCGACTTCTTCGACGTCTCCCGCCACCTGCACAGACATCAACGCGGTTCCGTACCCCCTCGATTCGTGGGTTCACAACTCGCGGAACAGACGATGTAGCCTCGCGCGAAGGGGTTCGACTGCTCTTTGTCTTTGATGTCCGCTACTGTATTCTAGCACGCTCTTGAGGCACAGCTGAAAAGCGCCCGGCGCGAGGCTAAGAGCATCGTCTTCGAGGGTACGGACGATACTTCTTTTGGTTTACTTCTCTGGGTATGGTGGTCGAGTCCACTCCTCATTTTACAGTCGACTGTCATGTTCAACATAAAAGGGGGGGGGGGAGGGATGTTAGGCCACCTAAGGAGTGCTGACAGAAGAGAGAGAGAGAGAGGACGAGTAAAAGTGGTGTAAACCTCTATTGTTTTGTGAGACCGAAGGCCACCGCTTCTATCGGTCTCTATGCCCTCCCCTCCCCTGGCCTCCACGAATATTGGTATGAAAGTGAGAACCGATGAACGATCGATAACCCATAAGCGCCACTTTTCCTCTGACTCGGTCGAGTTTTCGGTCATGAAGTGTCCGTCGTCCCCATGGCCATCTCTTAATGAGATGCTCAAAATTGAGGGCATTAAAGAGAACGGAAATCTAGAGTTTCAATGCATACTTTGCTTGCCAAAAAACACACACACACATTGTTATCAGCACGAACAACAAACACTAATCTACGGAACCACATGAAGTTAGGCTGGGACACCTGCATTCTGCATTGGCAATAGATTGAAACGTTAGAACCAAGTTTTTCTTTTCTTGTGAATAACAGGCGAAACACCCGAGTCCAAAGGGAGTTTTCCTAGATCGCTTCTTTAGCTGCGAATCTCCTAGTGGAGGTAGACGGTGCTACTGAGCATGCACACCGCTAGCTTTGTCTGCACAATTCCAGGGATCATTTCCGGAGGTTGTAAGCTAGCGGGATGGCAGATGTGGTTCCAGCTTCCGGTGCTTTGTAAGCTTACAGGTGGGCGGAGCGCACCTACACTCTTTCCTTTAAATACAATATTGTATTTGTTTGAAAGAGTACCAGAATACGGGCGTATGAAAAATGAAAAGTAGTGTTGCAAAACATTTTTGGAAAATATCAAAATTTGTTATCTATCGTTTGCTGGATAAGTGTACGGGAAAAGTAACATGAAAGTAATTCGTAACGTCACGAGTAAAGTAATCCGTAATTTTTCAACGAAATTAATTTGTAATGGGAATCCGTTACATTTGAGGCTCGGTAATTTATAATTGTAATCCAGTACATTTTTCAAGTAACGAGCACAAGTCTGTAATCGAACCGCGGCGGCCGGATGCAGCCGAGGAGATCAACAACCGGGAAAGTCGAGACGGACAAAACGAAAGCTGGAATGAAATCGAGCGCAGTACGAGGCAGTGGCCCTTCTGTTTGTACGAGTGTGTGCAGTTAAAAATAAGTGTTGGGTTTTGTTCAAAACTGACCGATACCGCGGAACGCCAAGAAGCAACGATTCCCACATCTTATGTTTTACGCCGTATAACCCACATTCTAAATTGAGATGCAAAAATAACCGCCTCTTCTTTCTGCGCACGATGTCCACAAATAACCTGAAATTACAAAGGAAACATATATTACTCAAGCAATAAGCTATGTCCTAGATTTTGCAGCACGCTAATAACCTTTTTTTTTCCTTCGTGAGGGTTGTGTACATGTAACAAAAACTGCACCATTTCTCAAAACATGTAATCGTAAATGCCACATATATCCCAAGATTCCCAAAACTGAAGTTAAAAAACGCGAATCTAACACAATGATGACAACACATGGAGGGGTTCTGGGCTCGAAGGAACTAACGACTTTAATATCACAAAATAATAATAAAACAAATATCAGCAACAGCAAATTGAGGATTTTGCAGAACAGTGAGGTAATAGGTCGTCCCTAAGGTGCCGCGCAACTCACGAATGAGTAATTAAAGATTCGTTTCGGTTCTTTAAAATTGTTTTTAATGTATATTTCATCGCTCTCGACGTGGGCCTCGACGGACATAACGCTGCTGCTTACACCCCTTTCGAGCTGTCGAGTTGAGTATACTACTACTGACACGTTGTAACGGCATTATATCGCTCTATAGACTCGTCTATTTGACCTGCATGCAGTCTCGAGCGAGCTGTTTCGAATGTCGATGCTATAGACAGGGCAACGACGTAACAATTGCAACACGAGAGCCGACTGCGCCTCGGTCTCGCCGACCGCGCTCGGTCTACTAAAATGTGAGCGTGGGAATTTCGAGCACCGTTAGCTTGCTGATGTTGCAAGAGGCTGCTTTGTTGTTGATAATGCTTTTCCTTGCAAACCACTGCAGAGCCGTTCCAGTGCTCGGCACACCTCCCGCGTAGCATCGCAACCTTTCTGGCGCCTGAAGGGCCAAGAGAGCCCGTATCCTGTGCTGCGGTTCATTCTAAATTGAAGCAGAGTAGCAGCGAAGTAGGCGAAACGGTGCGACGAGGCGTGTTGTTGGAAAAGAAACAGGAAAAGAACGTATCGCAGGTTTTTCCAGTTTGAATGTAGCGATTTGAGACATATGAATACCAGTGTTGCGGAGTTGCCACTCCGGAGTTGGAATGATTCCGGAATCATTCCGCATTTTCGCGACCCCGGAATGGAATGGGAATGGAATGGCGGCAACGTTGAGGGGAATGGAATGGGAATGGAATTAGATGCCTTTCGCCCGGAATGAAATAAGTATGAAATGGGCCCGTTTTTTTTTCGTTTTTTTTTTAATAAAGTGAGCGGGAATTTGTTAGCCCGCGTTGAGCCCAACAAACAGACTTATACGCAAAAAAATGCAGTACAAAAAACAAGCGTCAAAGCAAAGAGCAGGCGGGGGGGGGGGGGGGTTCGGTGGCGCCTTTCACGGACGCGTAGACGGGCGTCACTGGCGTACGTTACACGAGAGCGAAACATGAAACCAAGCACCAATCAAAAGAAACTAAGGGAGCGGCAAAGAAACCGCCATGCACGGCTCCTCTATGGCTCCTCATCGTCCTTCTTGTGTTGCTTTTTTTTTTTTTTTAACGGCATGAAGAATGCACGTGCGCACAAACTGAGATCTGGGAGCGGGGGCGACCCATAACTCGCAGAGCTCTGATAACTTGTTGACTAGCGCGCCGCCGAAAGATGATCAGTTATTGTTTTCTTATAGTTCGAGGAGCGTTGTTTAGCAGGCGGCGGCCAACCCTGCTGCCTTCCACGTTCATTCGCGCGCACTCCTTTGAAGTGCGAAATCTGGGTTTGCTTCGGCATTAAAACAAAGCAAGTGAACTTCACTTCTCCCTTCTCCTCTTGCACTTTGCTCCGACGCTTGTTTTTTTTTACTACATTTTTACGTGTAAATCCGCCTTTTACTTGGGCTTCCTTCCGATGCTCGTTTTCTGTGTTATATGTTTTACATTCAAGTGGCTTAGGGTTACAAGCAAGCCAGCGGATTTCCGCTCATTTCCTTAGACTTAGTCTCTGCATACTTCGTTTCACCTTGCGATGGACCGCTGCGGACGCTACGAGTCACCTCAGGCAATCCAGCACCATGAGCGGGGACTACACGCATGGCGCTGCGCCCTGTGGTCACGTGACACTCAGAAGGCACTGGATTGGTTTCGATGGCACTCGTGCTATCTGTTGTGGTGCATCATAAGGTAAAGTAGACTATCGTCAGCGCTCTTTTTGCGTGACCCAACTGAATAGACCTGCAGAAAGAAAGACGAGGCGCGACCGTTGCTGCGAGGGCCACTGAGAAGGAGAGCTGGATGCTGCTACTGAGGTTTTTGCTTCCATCGACGCCGGCTCTGCACCCGTCGCCACAACGCGAACAACCTGACACCGAGGAAGAAAAATGAATCGGTTGGTACCGTCTGCTGCCTGAACCCGCCGCTCGATCAGCGCGAAGAGGAACATCACAATTCGGACGAGAAGACAATAAAGATACAGATGGAGCCATGGCATCGTGGAAGACATTTTTCAACATTAGTTGCGAAGAAAATAAACAAGCTGCACACTGCAAGTTTTGCAACGAAACTATACACGGTGCAGTCGGCGTATCATCGAAATTTATGAACCAGATGATCAACAAATGACAAGTATTAATAAACCGATAACGTCCTATAATGAACGAACCACAATGAACAAACGCATATTTGAGCCCACACGACGTTCTATTGAATGCCTGGAAAACACATAAAGAGTTGAATTGAATATGATAAGAAATATCGAGATTCGTAAAGCAAGCGTTAATGTATGCGTTTTAAAACAGGTTGCGTGACATCATGGCCCATGCGGTCCCTCGTGCTGCGCCATAGAAGTTGCACTTTGTCAGAGGACATGATCTTGCCGCTGTGCCTGAAGTCGGTTCCTGCAGCGTACTAGCCGTGTTTCTGTGCACGTGTTTGAAGAATACAGTAATATAGCTTATTTCGGCGCCACGCATGAACTAGATATTTTTATGGTCTTATCAAACAAACACGCTGGCCGCGTATGTCCTAAAAGACAAATGCAAAAAAAAAAGAGTGGAATTAAGTATTGCTGTTTCTTGCGAGCCAATTGGTCGCGAGACCGATGTCTTAAACAAGCATCGACATATCAAGGGGCTTTCTCGATGTTTGCAGTACAATGTAAACAAACACATTGTGCACACCAGCGCTTTCGAAGTAATTACCTTTTCTTTTTTTTTTTTTTGCAATTGTCTTTGGCATCATTTGATAATGTCAGCAGTACGCGTGCTCATGCCCGCAACACAGTGTAGATCTCAAGTGCCAATTTTTACGTTTAGGAATTAGAGGAATGGATTAGAACGATTCAGCCATTCCAGGAGTGGGAATGGGCTCAGTGTTCCCATTCCTAGGAGTTGAAAGGAATTGAACAATCGAAAACTCTAATTCCCGGAATCGAATGGGAATGGAATGGGGGTGCCCATTTCGCAACACTGATGAATACTGTAGATGTCATGGAGGAATCAATATATGGTCATTAATATTGTGTTCATTCCGCTCGCTTTCTCCACTAATGAACTCTCTCCATATCGTTTGATTTTCGAGACTCGTTTTTTCTAAAGAGCTTCGTGACAACACCTGTGAAGGTGGTGCGGCCTAAGACGTAGCATTCTTTGTACACTATCTACTTTGGTTGTAGTAGTGTGGATTGTATTGATCCGTGTAATGGCCACGCCGACCTCATCATGCCGTAGGTAATTAGCCGAGCGAGAATGCTATTGATTGTAAACTGATGCCAGTACTATTTACGTAGCGGGACACTTGGTCGTTTCTTGCACGTGGCGAGCGGCACGTCGCAGAATATAGCGTCGGAGTACATTCGTTTCGTGGGACGACAAATCTTTCCGCGGAGCAGGTTTTGCCGAATGCGGAATCACGGCAGCGGTTTGCCACACGCGTTCTTCCGCTACTCTGGCCATACCTTCAGTCAGTAGCGTAATTTGTTGTTTCGCGTGAATGTCCTACGTTCTGGGAATTCAAATGTGTTATGCTGCTCTTGGCTATGGTAGAAAAATGTTCCCCATTTAGTTTTAAGCCAGTGCAATCTTACTCGGTGATTTCATCGCAAATCGCGCAGGTGAGTAAGGTCGCATTTTTAATGTTCACTAAAAATGAGTATGTTTTAGGGAATTTTGTAGGTAGAAGAAAAAGTAAAGCCGCGGTTTCTAATAATTTTAGTTTTTGAGTAATGAAGCACCAGTGACCGCGGTGGAATGAGCGTTTTTGTCGAATGTCGAAGGTCCCATCTCGTAACGTGTTTTTTCCTCTATGTTATATTAAGTTTTGCGTGTAATTCGTTGGGCATTAGAAAGAGGTTTTTATGTTTTTAAATACTCCTGGCACTTTACGATTTTTTTAATACATAGCCAATTTCACTTTTTAGGTCGATTGTTTATGAACATTGACGGGCTGCTTTCTTCTTAATTTAAATTTATATTTTTGATGTCCTTACGAAATCTCAAAATGAGCTTTCTTCAAGTATATAAGAATAATTCGTTTGTGGGCATATCTCCTGCTGTATAATCACTTAGGAGGTGTAAAAATTAAAGAAGTTTGAAGTTTAGAAATAATGTAACAAAATATATATATTGTCTTTTATTTTATCTTTTTGCGTCCTGGTAATTTTGTTTTTTTCTCTTTACCAAGAGCCATTGTTAATAAATGTAATATTTATCTGTTGACCTTCGCATGAAGCATGACTGAAGCAAGTTTGCTTCATACACCTGTATGATTGGAACGGGTCTGCAGACAGAGTTTAACGTGAAACGTTCTTTTGGCTAGGTTCTCAGCATTTCGCGAAGCCTCATAAGTGAAGCTTGATAAACGTTGCCACGAAGCTCGACGCTGATTGGATAACGTGGGAGGTCACGTGACCAGAGTGGTTGACAATAAGGAATGAGGGAAGTGAGGAGGAGCTCGACTTCCCAGTGCTACGCAGTGAGGTAGTGTAACTCGAGAGTATGGAAGGCTCTAGAAGATCGCCAGGTCTATCAGCCCTGCATACGTGAAACTCGAGTAGCGCTAAATGTTTCCGATGCTATACTCCGTCTCACCTTACGTTGGACTAAATCCCAATGCTACGGGCCGCCGCGTCCAATTACGACTCTGTTAGAAACCACGTTGTTATTTGCTCTATCGTGCGTATCAGTGCGCCAAGACGAGTCATGCGGAAGCGAGTTTTTTTGTCTGCTTATCAGGCCCTCGCGGCGGCTCCATCTGCTTGCTACTGCTCAAGACTACTGAAAGGATTAAATACCGTCTGGAAGCGACATGGCGATGAGAACCCAGGATAAGAGCCAGTGGCTATTAAGAAATCAAGATAAGTCGAAACGGGTATTTGGCATGAAAGCGTATGTACGGACCACGTGTGCAAGGGAGATAACAGTGGATTGAAATGTTCAGGCTACAGTGGCCTAGAAGCTGTAGTGGGCTCACGGGACAACTCGGCCTGATGCGTTTGATGTCGATCGCGGCGGTGGCGCTGGAAGCGTTTTCTCCTGAAACTTTCCAGCGCGCATTGGCCAGGCCTGGTCGTGCTAGCGCGGCTCTTATCGATCTTATCAATCGCAGGCAGCGGGCGGACCAATCGCAGGCAGCGGGCGGGAGAAGTTTCAGGAGGAGTCTACTGCCGCGCCTCCGGCGTTTTCGACATCGGCCGCTTCAACGCAATACACGGGGGAGATATGGCGGTGAGCCCACTATCCAGCTTCTAGGGCACTGTACGAAGGCGAAACAACTGTATGTCAGTGTTGCCTGCGCGCCCTCCAACTTCTCCAAGCAGTTGACATGTTTTTTTCCAAATATGGCATAAATGTTTATGAAACCAAAAACCAGTTCACTGTTCACTTTCCAGCAGATATAAAGTAGCGCGCTATCACAAGAGAACCATATGGGTAAGATATAGTGCTCTTCTTACTCTGCGAATCGGAATGCCTCTCGCGCACTCTTTTGCTATACGGAGGTAAGCTTTTCTGAGGTAGTGCTCCGCCCGTCAGCCTTTGAGAATTTGTCCATCGTAGGGTGAGACGGAGTATAGAACGTTTGTGGGGATTCCTGTGGTCTCCTTCCCCGATGGCTGCGATAACGGCCGCGGGTCGGAACACTCGGCCTCCTTCGTCGTGAGCTCCGACCTGTTCGTGAGGCGGAGGGTCCCCTGTCTTGGAGGGCCCTCCCCTCACTCTCTCTCGGGGTTCTGATTTCCGTTCCCTCGCTCGGATGCGAATCACTGCTGCCAGGCGAGGAGGTTTCGCTTCTTGTTTTCCGCTTTCGGGAGCGGGACTCGTCCGGTGACCGCCAAAGAGATAGGTCGTGTATCGGCGACTTCTCCGATGCTTCCCCGATCTTGGCTTCTGCGGAACCCCGCGTCTGGCAAGTAAGGACCTTTTCTTACCTTGCCGACGCGAGGGGCATTTTGGAATGGGACATAGTAGTTCATTAAGAGAGTTTTAATAAATGCTCTTGGACTCTGTCCTTACTCGGGTACGTGTGTCTTCTCTTCCGCTATATTCGAGAGAGGAGTGAGACAAGGTAGACGATCATTGGCACCGACGGAGGTAATTTATCGAACCGACCCACGGTAATGTAGTCCCTAAACGTCGTCTATATTGCCGCGGAGACGTGGGACCCGGTCTGCTAGGTTTGACGGCTCCTTTGAGATCGCCGCCGCTGTTGAGAAACCCTTTTGGTTACTCTATCGGTACATCTGTTGGTCGCAAAATCCCACGCGTTTCACGTATGCGACACAATGGCCTACCGATTTGCATACATTTGTTTTACCAGTGTAACAGGACTGTCATGCAAAAAAGGAACACGACTCGCACAGTGTCCGCAAACTGTCTTTTGTATTGCGTGTTATCAGCGTGACAGCGGCTTTAATGTATCTTTAAGATCGGTCCCATTGATATCGGCGAATAAGCCCGCGCTTTGCAATCGTGAGAATATATGCCACGTGCGAAGGATCGCGAATTGTTTCGCTGCCCACAATAAGAGTACCTTATCCAAAGGTACGTTTTAAGGTGTATTCACACGGAATAGAAATTTTTTCCTTTACTCCTTGGGACGCGCATTGCGTTTTAACAACGTCACGCCTTTGCGTGGACCCGCTCTGACGCAGACATCCCAGGGGATGTAAGAGCTTTTGCTTGCGCTGCACAAACAGTCCCCGCTTTGACGTCGGATCTCTTCACAATTGGCTGTATTTTGTTATCTTGCATGGCAACTTGACAGATTTTGCTCAGCGGGATACCGGCAGTGGCACCGGGATTGCCTAACTTGTCGTTAGCGCTGTTTACGTATGTCGTCCGAGACGTCGCTTTTAAATGCATCAGTTGGCAAGCTCCACAAAAGAGCGGTGTTTAAAATCTGTTTTCGGTTGCCTGTACGCGAGCAGGTACGGGAGGATAGCGTTCCTGATGCCAGCAGCGTCAAGGTCTCCACGGGTAACGAAGGAGAACCGTTTTCTAGCCACGCACTTCTTGCGCCAACTTTTGCGGAAACTTTATGGTTATCATTAAACTAACGATGGAATCCCTTTCCACCGCAGGTAATGTGCATCGAACACTCCACTGTTTTCGCCGCTTCTGTCCATTTGGCGGGCCGATGGTGTAGGAAGCTCCACAGAAAGCACGCGCTACGAAAAGGCGCCAGGCGTTCTAGGAAACTTGTAAACTGGCTCTCATCTAGTAACGTTTGTCTGTGCAGAGTCATATATGGGTCTGAGGCACACGAAGAAGTCTTCAATATTCATCATCGCCATCCTCAATTCGCTCCTCGTACAACTGCTTTTACATTCCACGTTCTTTGGGTTGTACCACCAATTCAAAGAGTTTCTTATTTTTAGGCAGGGTGCAGTGTGTCGTCTTCTGCGTCCAACAGCGCTGCTTCCATAATTGCTTATCAAAATTTCATGTACGCCTCCATTTGTCTACACTAGACAGCGCTCACCGGGCCCTGCTGTGGAGAATGCGACCGCTAAATGCGTTTGGCCACTGACACCCCTCTCGGCTTCCCGCCATTTGTGTGAACGCTGGAGTTGGGGTGGGGGTCCTGCTGGTTCCGCCGGTCATTAACCTCACGCACATCCCTCACCGAATAGCATCTCCCATGTGAATACCATTTGATGATCGCGTGTATGAAGTATAAGACAGAACAAGTAAAATCACATGCGAGAAAGTCGGGCACCTGATCACCACCCAGAATTTCTTTCTCAAAACTCTAGCCAGCTCATTTGAAATGTCATAGATAAGCCAATATTAATTTATTTCTAATGCTAAAAACTACTGAAAATTATTTGTAGGCATAGCCGTAACTATGTTCAAATTTTGGGAACTGCGTGTTTTCAGAAAAAAACATTATATTCAAATGGCCTGATTTAAAATTTCCGTCCGGATCTTTGACGGGGATGGCGAAATGGTGCAATCCTTGCCTTTTTGAATGACCTCACACAGCAAACTGTCGTTTAACGTTTACTATGTCCCTCTCATCGATCACGGCGATCATGAACGTTCGCCTCTACCAATTAAGCAATCAAAGCTTACTGCTTAGTGCTTTTGCCGCGGGACTTTATTCCACTTGCAGACGAAGCGTTATTATTTTTTTGTCTTATTCTTTTATGCAATGTCCTGCTTAGTGGGCCCCCACTTTTTACAAAAATAAAGAGGTAAATGGCGTGTTGCACACTTTGATGAGTAAAACGAAGGATAACCGAAACTTCTTGATATCTCGAATAATGCTCTCTCAAAGTCTAAATGGTTATCCCAAGTAAAAAAAAAACAAAAAACTCGTTCGAATTTTTGTTTACTTTTCCAATGTCCTCGTTCTCCTCAAAGGCGTCTGAAAAGCCGTCAAACGCAACCAAACCATACACACACAAAAAAAAAGAACAAAAAAAGTAGGAGACGGTTGAGGTTTTGTTACTTATACTTTCGGGCTCTGCATTTTTTATATATCAAAGTCAGCGGCATAATGCAATTATAGCTTTCGTAAAAAAAACACGAAAATAAACGGATTATTTGAATGTTGTGGTTGTTACAGACACACAACTCGCAACGTCCTTAAATTTCTGAGAAATACATTTTCCAACTAATTCATAAAACAATAAAGAAAGAAAGAAAAGGGACATCCTCCCCTTCCATATTCTGGTTTGGGTGAAGAGGACGCAGATATTTGACCGGCTGTATCTCATGCAAGTCATTTGTTTTTCGGAATGATGTTTTAGGTATATCACGCACTTTTGAGTCTTTCGAGACCAAAAAGAAGTACTGACGCTGGGCGTTGTCACTTTAACTGAGTAGCCCTTTAACTCAACCATGACATTGTATGTTACATATGGCCTGACATACTTGGCTGCAACGTCGTTGGCACGTAGGAATGAAAGCGAAATGGGTCATTGGAATCACAATCATAAAATGACGGAATGTTAAAAACCTAACGAAAACCCTACATGCTATATTGGTGTCATCTGTGGGCAAGCTGTTGCTGAAACAAACATTAGGCTTGGCCAAATATTTTGGCAAAAACGAGACCATGTAGCTTACAACGTGCTGTGAACACTAAAACACGAAATTTTATTGTATTCAAATTTACATTGTTTTGAGATTCTTAACCGATCGAAATAATGCGGAGAAACGTGTGCTTTCACGACATTTCTCAAGTGTTGAAATAAATACACCAGTCTATTTGTCCCATGTTTATGCGTGGTAATACTTAAAACATTGGATGTAATGCACAATCTGAATAACCTGAAAATTATTTTGGGCAGTAAAAACGTTTATTTATATGCACTTATGATCTCGTAAACAAAACAAATCCTAAGCTCCAAATTATTTGCTTTATATATCTTTTAGTTTTGCAAGAAGGATTTTCGGTATGCCTACGCTTGCCACAGCTATTAGAATATATCACACTGCAATATTAAATAAAATATTCTAATAACGTAGAAGTAGACTTAAGTTAATAGTTCAATTTCAAAATGAGTAAAAGCATTAGAGTTGATTAGCCAGAAATGACAACTTGACAAAACATTTGAACATAATTAATTTCAAGTACGTTCATCCAAGAGCCCATTGAGAAAACAACACGTAAACGACCACTTTTGGAACGAGATCTCTTCACAACGCAGGTCTAATGTTTTTTTGTTTAGTTTTGTTTTGTTTTGTTTTTGTGTATCTAAGTGACGGATTACCTGTGTTCACTCTATTTTTCAGAACCCTACGAGCAGATGCATTTAAGGCCGAAAAACCTTCTCTCATTCAATGCAATGGAACAACGTGAAACGGCTGTCGGGGGAAAACAATTATTGCATTAGTTGATAATGACGTCCAATATTTGACGTCGTGTTCTAGTGAGGTGTATTAATATTTTAATCATTTTTTATAAAATTTAAGTTGAGCTGCTTGTTCCTTCACGTGCAGTGCTATTTTATTTATTATGCTATCTTCATTTTTGTCAAATTAAACTTTAATATATAACTAAAAAAACTATGGAAATTTTGCGAGCACCCATGTACGTAGAGCCAAACATGAATCAAATCCCTGTGCTTCCCATACGAGCTAGTATAAGTGTTTTACATTATGAAGTCAAATTTGAGTGGTAACTATATAAAATGCTAACATCATTCCATGTTAAAATTGTTGGTGAACTGCTGGTTTAGGAACGAGCCTAACTGAAGCCACCTTTGAATTACAGATGTTATGATACAAACTAGTGCATAGTAAATTGCATGGCTCGCAATGAAGTTACCTCAGCCGCCGGTGGACTTGTTGCTTAGCGCGTACCTTCCGTAGCGTTCATTACGTACCGTTGAGTTTGTTGTTTCTCGGAAAGAACAAGGATGAATGACCAACTGAATGATCACGTCAAAGTTACGTATTGATCGAATCTACATCTTTACCTTCGTTGGCCAGTGTCTGGCTATCTTGACTCTAATTCGCAGTACAATTGCTAAAGTTAGGCTTTAGTACTGATACTTCCGCTGTCTTCTAGGATGTTTAGGCCTAAATCATCAAACAAGTCCCAGAATAAGGCTCCACTTCTGGTTGTTCCTTTTTCGTATGGCAACTGCGGACCTAAATTGCTAAACAAGTGCCAGATTTGGGCTTCACTGCTTGTCCTACGGTGCGTCCGTAGCATCTTTGGTTCAGGTCTGGGACTTCACCAATTATGTGGCGAGCCAGAGAAAAGCCTAAAAACGCCGAACTATTCTAGCACTAAAAAGCGCTTTGGAACAAAAGCCCTTTTAGGACCACGACTGCCAACTGGATCCAGCTTAGGCGTTTCACTGGCGTGCTACCTGGGATCAGAAATTTTCGTTCGTTTCAACTCCACCTGGGATAGCCGATTGACGTACGAAGGAGGCCAGTGAATGAAGTAGAAAAAATATTCCCAGGCTTAAAAATGTAGTATCCGATGCCGTGCTCAACATGTTGTGATTCTGTGAAAGCTACTCAGTGTCCCTACCCAAACATAAATTTTAGGTCTAACCGTACATTCAGCCCCACATTGCACCCAAAAGATTTATCCCTATAATGCAGTGGTATCCGAGTGATCTCACTTCCAGCAAAGGTCGATTGAAGGCCACTCTTTTGAAAGTAGGTCGTGCACCTTCGGAACAAGCCTAAAGTAGAGCCTAAAGTTCAAAGCGGTACAAGCTACTTGTACAGCTTTGAACTTTAGGCTCTACACCTGCTAAAGTTTAAGCTGTAGATCTTTAAACCTGATAAAAATGATTATATCTGTCTTGGAAATACTCAAATCATTTGAATTGAACTTAAACTTTTTGTCACAAGGTCGCGAATCACGGAAAGGTCGCCGGTCCATGGCTCACCTGGAACACAGAAGTAACTCTTAGCCTGTACAGGACTGGTATGATGACCCCGGCCACCACGGGTATGAGCAGCGGAGATGCCAGCAGGCTCCAGCTGTAGTGGAACCCATAGGCGTAGTAGTGCGCGCTGAACCCTATCACACCGATGGCGGAGATCATGGACGCGAGTACGGACACGGCCAGCGGAAGCATCTTCAGCGTACGACCGCCTAGGAACACCTCGTCGGGAGTGGACGCGAGTCTGGCCCTCTTGACCAACGAAAAATACAGTCCTATACCCAAGTTTGCTGCCATTAGAAGGCCAAAAGTGGCGTACTCCACAGGAATCGGCATGTCTCTCTGCCGGTCGACTAAAATGAAGAGCGCAAATATCGCTCTCACCGGATGGAGTTCCACCTGCGAGAGGGAAGGGAGGGAGGGGAGAGGGCAGATGGAAGTTTTTCTGAGTGCACGACCGGATGCACAGAATATCCCGCTAGCTGTTCAACGGCTTAGTTTTTTGGTTTTTGTTTTAATGCTGATGATTTATATCCTGCGAGGCATACGCATTCTTAATAACGCTACTAAGTGTTTTCACATCAGCTGATACAATAATGGTGCAGATAATAGTTTTGTTTATATTTATGTAGAAAACACATATATGAAATTCATGTTCTTGGGAGGGGCATTTAGTTATATGTGAACACCGTAGCTAATTTTCTTTTGGAAACATAAAAAATGAAAATCTCCTGACGTCGATGTTGCCAAAGTTTCACTATGGTACCTTGCACTGCCGTCAGTTTCACACCGATGTTTGCATGTGGTAATGATTTTTCATACTTATTTTTCTGTACTAATAGTATTTACAACTACAATAAAACATTCTAGGCAAAAAAGGCTACGAAATTCACGAAGAAAACACGTTGTAGCGACACATTTTCAAATTATGTAGTAAGAAAATACTTGATCTTAAATGCGCGCTTTCAAATGATTTTTAAATGACAAAAGAATACACCTGGAGATAATATTTAAAGATACATAATTTTTAAAACGGAGTGCAACAGCTAGCTGGATGTCATATTTTCAAGGTGTTCTTGAGTTTGGCGCACATTAGCTGGATGAATAATCGTCATGAGAATTTAATTAATAAACATTTTTATTTACAGTTTTAATTATTGATTTTACGGGTCATACTGCTATTTCAAAGTTGGCGGGAATTGCTATTAGACGCCAGGGGAATTTTAAAAAAATTCAAAAAGTTTATTAGTGTTTGAGATATTGATTAATCAATTTTCACGTGCATATACCTTATTTGAAAATCGCGCACAAAAAGCGCGCTGTTATCCATGCCCAGAATGGCGCTTGAAAGAATGACGTATCACTCTTCCGAGTGTCGTAGCGGCGAACTTTTTGTGTGCAATTTTAGATCGAGGTAAAAAGCGTAAAATTTAAATAATTAATATCTCAGAAACAATTACAACTTTCGGAAATTCTTGTAATTGGTCCGGCCCGTAATAGTAATCATCGCCATTTCTGAAGATGCAACTTGGCCCGTAAAACCAATATCTAAGGAGGTAATTAGCAGATTTTAGTTAATTAGCCAACTTACACGACGATTATTACATCGACCAACGTCTGCCGAACTCGAGAAACACCAAGCGAAGATGGAATCAAAGTAGCAGTTGGCACTATTAAAAAAAGAAAACATTATGTGTTCATTAAAATGATCACTCATTATAGAAACATGAGCTTTGCCATTGTTGTCGTTTTGTTACAAAATAAGACACGTTTCTGATTTCTCTAAAAAGTGGCAAAATTACGAGTACATATAAAGAAAACTCCATGTTTTATTTCTTTTGAGCTTCTTTAACCATTTGCAGTGCCGTGAACTGCTTCTGATGTCAAAACATTGGGTTAAGGCTGAACTCGAATGTGCGTATTCTGCGACAAATAACTGAAGAACTTTGCCCGACGTCGCACGCTCGCTTTGAGCGCGACGGAGCAGCCACTGTGCTGATGCCACACGCAGACCAAAAGCTGCCGGGCCAAATTCGTCGATTTTCCGCAGCATATTCGCCCCATGGAGTCTAGCCTTAACACATGACTTCCCCAAAAGAAAGGCTACCCACACCTACACTCTAATTGAGCTAGCTTGGCTTCGATATAGGGACTCTCTTAACTACTTCGGCTCCAGAGATATATTTTCTAGATACGACAAAGGGAGGGGAGGGGGGGGGGCTGTGCAGCGGTGCTGCAGCCCTATCGTATATTGTAGGAAATGGTGTTTTTCCTGCTTAGATTTATTTTTGCATTCCCATGCATGGCCTCGCACGGGAAACAAAGAAAAACCAGTCAAAACCGCTTCAAGGTCGCTCTTTCGAGATAGACCGCGCGCGCGCTATAAACGTCTTATCGAAGCAACAAGTTCAGACGTGTCTGGGTGTTCGTCTTGAAATCAAGACACGCTGCAAGCACACACACACACACACACACACACAAAGTGAGTCTCTTGAAAGAGCGACCTTAAAGCGGTTTGACTGGTTTTTGCTTCTTTCCAGCCACTGTCTCGTTTTAGTTGGTTTCTGGCAGTGTCGTCGGACGTGCGCGTCCTACGGTCATTGCTTAGAGGAAAATCTGCGTTAAGCCTTGTGAGTTTACCGTCTACTGCGATTGCAAAGCATATGACCTCCTGTGCGTGCTCCAGCCTTGGGAGTCCATATAATACTGCTTCGCAATCCAACTACCCGAATCACGCATCGTTTTCCTCCTGATCTTAGCGCTACAAGGTGAGCAGACTAAAAGCCTCTCGTTTTCCTTGCTGATAAGACATTTTGCTTCAAGATTTGGTTATGGAGAGGGAGAAAACTCCCCGTCGGTCTGCCATCACTCCCTTTTTGCACAACAAGGTGAGCAGTCTAAAAGCCTAGCGTTCTCCTCGCTAATAGGAGGTCTTGTTTCGGTATCTGAAAAGGTCACCGATACATAGACGACCCGGATCATCTGCCACCTCGTCACCTGATTTTCGGCTATCTACGAATATCGTCTAGTCACCTCATCCGCGTCATGGTTGCTTGTCACATGTGCTCTCCCGACGGCCGACAGCATTTTTCCAGTGCAGACTCGCTGCAAGTTTACTTAGCCTTGGTTCACAATGTGCCTTCCTCGCCAAGCATTCCCTTTTACAAAAGAGTGTGCGCTCTTCATAATTATGTGGTTCAATACGAGTTGCACGAAAGAGACACCGAGGCGTACGACGTGCCAATCTTTTTTAAGTGGCATGCAGAGCATATGTCAGGCGTGCTCAGACGTTTTGGTCTGCCGCTGCGTTTTTTCGTGACACACTGTCAAGCTCGGACGTCTCCTTCCTGACGATGGCGTTGATGTGACTGTGCACTTTTTTCGTGGTCAGGTCTAAACCGCATTTGTGGACGGTAATATCAGTAGTTTGATTCAGCGAGTCTGCACTGAAATAGCTGCCCAGTCGGAACATAATCAGGAACAGGATGCTCCAACTTGACGTCATTGTCACGTGGGAGGATGCTACACGATCGAACCGACGCGTGTGCCGAGTACCTGCATTATTTTTGTTTACGTCTGTGTACGTAACCATAATTTGTTTATTTCCATTTCCGTCGTGTCCCACGAATTTGTTTATTTCCTGTTCCATCGTGTCCCATAATACACTACTTTAGTGTATACAATGATGTTCCAGGTTAATTTTGTTTTTTACATATCTCCAAAATGTATAGCATATGAAGGTATACCCTTGGGAGGGGAACTCTACTATAGTATACAGGGTGTGGTGGTCGGGCTGTACTATTTATTCCATGGATATTCAGACAGCATCTTAGTGCTCGAATCTGAGGCACTCCTTATTTTATGCGCCGCCCCTCCCCCTTCCCCTTTTTGTGTGTGACATAGGTGAAGAGGGAAGCGCATCGGGAGAGCAATACGAAAGAGCGTACGTTACGAGGGGGCCACGAGTTCAGCGGCCGATACCGAAACAGATTGCGAAAACTCTATTAACTACCGTCAAAATCGAGCTAACTCAATATCGTGATAGCCATTCATACGGTCTTCTATCAGTAGAAGGATCCAACCGGAAAGCAACGTTACCAGTAAAACTAGATACGTTCATATGAACGCTCATTAAGACTTGATTTATTAGCTTTTGTTTATTTACTTCGGGCAATAGCTTTTGTTAAAATTTATCGGCTTCTATATACAGAAAATCTCAAAACCATAATCGCAAAGATCAAACGAGTGCGTAATCTTCGTTTTCATTTATATAATTTAACGTATATTTTGTACACCGTCTTATAAAATCTTCAGTGATCTGGCTCTGTTTGCATATTAATTCGTTATCTTTTATGAAATTTTTTCACTAATATTCGCGCTACTGCAACTGTTGCGGGGGAGGGGATTTTGTCATGCACTTTTTGGACGGCTCTTTGCCCCTCCTCCTTCTCTTTCTGTATGTAGATGAAACAATTAACTTTAAACTGGAAGCCGTTGCCACGTTGGCGATTTCTTGTAAATTTTTTCAAAGCTTTTCTCCTCATTATCGTACGGATACACATGCAGCAGATAAGATAATTATAAAAGCGTCGGTAATCCATCGCTCGTTCCGAAGACGCTGAGGGTAGAACACAGATGCAGAAAGTGTCTTCACCCGCACCCCGTCCCCCCTCCACCACGCGCCGGATCGGCTGCTCCTCGAAGAGGACGCTGCGTCGCCCCACATAACAACTCGCGCGTGCTGCGCCGGGCGGTAGGCGTCGCGAGTGTATCACTGGGGCGCGTTTTAACCTAGCCCCCCCCCCCCCCGAACGCCCTCACGAAGCCTCGCAGCGACGTATTGCGTGTGTATCGCTGGGGCGTGTGAATGAACCGCCGCAGACAGACTCCGCGAAGAGGCTTGAACGAAGGAAAGGGGGGGGGGGGGAGGGGGCGGGGGAGGGGCGTAGGTTAAAATTATAGAGGTTTTATAATGTACGCTAGAGGTTCAATTTGTGCTAGTTTCTATTCGACTTCCGGAATGCAAATTGAAGCAGACAGATACCAGTCTGCTTTCGCGATGCTCCTGTACATTCCTATCAGAAAATACGCGCGCATTTTGTCCCTTGGCCGTAAAACAACTTTGACAACTTTTGCTATCTGGGTCGCGCCGCATAGTACGTACCTTCATTAACATTGTAAAAGTGTAATTGCTTTAGTTACAGCATTTTTCTTTAACACTGAACGATGTTAAACTTCACTATCTTTCAGGACAAAACTTCTTTGCCATAGCAGGTGTGTAAAACGATCGACAATGCTAAGCAAAATAACGATCGAAAGGAACGTAGAGTGTGTTCAAGATTCGCCAGTATTACGGTGATGCTTATATATTGCTAATACGCCCGACCCGTCAACATGTGAAAATGACCCCGTCGTGCACCTTTACGAGCGGTTAAAAACGTTCGAAACGTAAATAACAAAGTAGGTGGGCTATGAAAGGTGTGCCTTTTTCATTATTTTTTATATCGCGCATCTTTTAACGGGCACCTGTTCTCTGGCTTCTTTTATATTCAAATATTCCACGCGTGCGGGTGCTCTTTCGAACTCAGAACACATATCTTCGCATGTACATTTTCGTCAACAGAAGGAAAAAAGCAGTATTTTTATTGCAGATCGGACTACATTACGTGCCCTTCAATTTCTTTTGACCGTCTGTCTGCATGGACAAGCAGTTACTGATTCAGTTTTACTGCGTAGGTCTTGCCGTCTCTTTGGGTTTTCGACATGTCGTTCGTTCGTTTGCCACATTTATTCCCCATGCCGGAAAGCGCCGACGCCGTGTTCGCGCTAACAGTGTTCGACAGTGTACATAAATACATATACGAAGTCGTTTTTTGAACTGTGTTTAATGTCATGAATGTAAAATAAAACGCCTTAACTCACATATTTTTTGTCTGCGTGACCCCGAAATGTTCCAATCTCCCTTCTACGTACGCATTATTAGTGATATTTGCTATTACACTCGAGCACAGGGAGAAAAATACAACCGCTTTTTCCCATAGTAATGCATTACCGGAGGTCAATTTCCGACTGGTTGATATCTGCTTCAATTCACCATAGCACACTAGAGCCACTCGAACCCCTAGCGTACATTACAATAACCCATGGTTAAAACGCGCCCCAGTGATGTACTTGAAAAGCCCACCGCATGCCGGCGCAGCAAGCGCGCGTTGATACGAGTGACGACGCAGCGTCCTATTCGAGGAGCAGCCAATCCGGCGCGAGCGGCGTTGCCATGCAGCGTATCGCCCAACGTTTACCAATACCCAAACATAGACACGTTACCCCAAAAAAGCAACTAATTGACATTGCTCGTTGCTCGCTCAAACTGCAAATAAATAAGTTACTCTTTACTGATTCTCATAAGATAACGCCTTAGTTTACCTAAAATGTAACGAGTTACTTTTCACGTGCCTTCGACGACCAAATACACAACTGCTTTTGTTGCATGCTATCTTGTTTTCTTTTCAGTACTCCTCGCACTTAAGCAGTAGCTGCCTCTTCAAGTTTTCATCAGTTATACTTCCCAGCTTCCTTGAGAATACATCTCCGGCGACGCTGAAGGAAAGTTCTACCGGCGCGCTCAAAGGAACGGCATTGTTGTGCTTCAGGAAGAGCTGGTGAATCAGAGATTCCCCTTTCTCTTTTGTTATTTATTCTTCAAAATTTCGATGTTAGCAATGAGTTATGTGCCTTCCTGTGCTGACAACCTCCGGGTTTACATACGTGGTGTACACGATTCTAGAAGCTAAGACCAACGAACCTTATTGTGTTAACAGGTTGAAGGACATTCCCAGCTGTAAAATTGGACTGATGTGTTCAACAATAAATGTTGCCATCTGTCATACTGTTTAGTCGCTTTTCGGGTTGCCCATCTGCTTTTCTGTCAATAAAGGCATACTGAGGTTATAAATAAAACCAACATTTTTAAATGGTGTTGTACATGTCACTCCTCAAAAGTAACGAGATTCTGTTACTCATTACTTGGCCTTAAAAGTAACAAAGTATGTAACTGGTTCCATTCCTAAAAAAAGGTAACTAAATACGTTACTCGTTACCGAAAGGTAACTAGGTAGAAGTAAATCGTTACTAGTAACGGTTTACGTACATGTCAGCAAAACAACACCTCCCCCTTTCCCGCCTCCCCCTTCTCTTTTATACGCCAAGGACGCGCCACCTGAAGTTCGATTAAAAGTGACAAGAATACGCGCATTGTAGTCATGCGTAAAATAAATATTCTGTAAGGAACACGTTGCGTTACGCATAACAGAAAAGAATCGCTGTGTACTTTATTGCGATATTCGATATCTGAAGTCGATTGATAAGGATGCTCAAAGCTGTTTAGCAGAGGTTTCATAAATGATCTTAATAAGCAGCTGGCCATTGCGAACGTAGCCTTCAACACATCAGAGGGCACGGTGATCCTGCCGTGAGAGATTCAGCTGATTTGTCCAATGCAGTTATTGTTCAGGTGCTGCTTCTGTCCGGCATCGCACAACCGACGATCACGGGACCACCACAGACGGATCTTTTCTTGTCGGCAAGCAGAGTTATCCTGCTGTCTCGCATTGCCGTCTTTTAGCACGTGCTAAAAGATAGAGCGACCTCTGCGACCAATCATCGACAAGAGGCGTCTTCACTATGCGAGAAGAGCTAGTCTGTCTCCGCCGGGCTTCAGGGCACGGCGATCCTGCCGTGAAAGCTTCAGCTGATTCGTCTACTGCAATTCTTGCTCCGGTCAGTATCGACAGAAGTTATCGTAGCAATTGTGTTAGATTGATTGTTCTGCCGTGTCCTCGAGTGTTGTTGCAATGCGTATGTAAATTCTTTGCTCTTAGTATAATACTTTTAGGAGTTTCTGGTGACATTGAATTAAACCCAGGACCTGACCATGGAGACCCTAGGAGTGCCAGGCCATATATTGGAAAAGCAGTCTAAAATCGCGAATGATATAAATGAACTTGAAACCGGTAACTTAAACGTAAACAAGACACTTAAGAGTATTAAAGGTAGACTAAACAGGGTTCTAAAATCAGTTTCCAAAGATGGAATTAACATTTGTGTGCTGGAAAGTGAGGTACAACTGTTGAAGAACACGATAATTAACCAAAGCGGAAGACTTGTTGAATTCGAAGATAGATCCCACTGGTACAACGTTGTGGTTTTCGGCCTACAAGAGGAACCCGGAGAAACAAAAACGAATCTAGAGCACAATATGCTTAATGACATCTTTAACAAGCAACTAGGTGTGTCCTTAACATCAGTAGAAAGAATGCACAGGATGTGACGTGACGGATCATGCAGTGTAAAACAGACCTGTAGTTCTCAGGGTATTTAACCACAATGAAAATATTACTGTTTGAAAACTGTAGGAATTTAAAACTAACTGCTGTGTCGATCTCCGATGTCTATTAAAAAGAGAGCATTGCAGACGAGAAAGGAACTGTGGGAGTCGGCATAGCGAGGGAAAAAAGGCGAGCAGAGTTAAAACTAGTTCATGACAAGCTTTATATTGATGACGTAATGTATTCTTGGGATTCATATTATTAACGAAGGTTAGCTATAAATGCACCACAAAAGACAAGTTCCTGCCTGTTTCAAGACAAGATTAAAACCAATGGAAACCCAGACTTACAACCGTTATACTAAATGAGCAAAGTCTCATGAACACGACAGACCGACTGGAAGCTGTGATATTTGACCATGACCCTGATTTGGTTGCAATAACAGAAACATGGCTGTATCCTCACGTATCAGCTTTTGGAGTCTTCCCTCCTAAATACGATATTTTACGGCGAGTGAGGGAAACTAGAGGTGGGGAAGTTGCCTTGCCTATGAAGTAGTCCTTCAAATATCAGGCTGTATAACGCATATCCCAGATCATGAGAGTGTAAGGTGCAAAATATTTTTTTAATAAACCGCGACATTCTGTTTGGTGGAGTGTATAGACCGCCACCCTCAGATAATAGTTCTATTGAAAAAAAAATGATGATTTTTAACGCTGCGTGTCAATTAACGTACTAAACTAATTGTTCTTATAGATTTTAATTATTCCGCAGTTTAACATGACAGAAAGATTCGTAGAAAAGTCAGGCGGCAAAAACGATGATTCAATGCTAGAAGTAATGTTTAAACACAGCCTCTGTACAATAGTTCGAGAATCCACAAGAACTTGTGGACCATGAAATCCAATTTCTTGCCTATTCTGTCTTTCGTCACTTTTTCCTAATTACGAAGTGTCCGTTGTAGATGGAATTTCAGGTCACAACTTGGTACGTGCAAGGGTTAACATGTGATAACCCCTCCCCCAACAAAAAAATAAAAAGGAATACCACACTTGTTAATAACTTTGCAAAAGTTTCTGACACGCAGTCTTAGATTATCTTGAATACTCTACTGATTACTTACGTCAGAACGGTAGCGTGGAATGCCTCTGGAACTAATTTATGGAAATAGTTAATTATTGTATAACACCGTACGTGTCGTAGAATGTGAAAAAAAAATACAACAAACACCTGGGTCACACGCGAGAACATCCAGTTAAGACGCAGGTTTAAACGCCCGAGATTATGCAAGAGAAGGAACTCATCCGTAATTTGTTCTTTAAGCCGGGATGTGACAAACAACGTAGAAAACGCCAAAGCTAAATTATTTGCAAATGCAATGAATACACTTTTAAGAAACGTCACCTCAAAAGTTCTGGCAACACTTTTCACTTAAGAGGAGAATTTTTAAGCAAGTTTACGTGACGGTGCTCTTTGCGAGAATCCCCTAGCCGTGGCAAATGAATTCAACAATTCTTTTCAATCGGTATTTTTTCAGGTGGTACGTCTGTAAATATTCTCAATGTCGATTAGCGTTACTCGCTAGCGCAGCCTACCCAAATTATTTTTTTGGAAAGTGCGTGCTCCACTGGTAAATATCGCTATAAAAAATGGCCACTAGCCGGACAAAATCCCAAATGAATTTCTGAGGCGCTATTGTGAACCGATGTTCCATTTTCTGACTGTCATTTTCCAGAAATCTCTCGATGAATGTCACCAAAAGATTGACTAACCTCAAAAAAGTGCACGTTCGTTCAAAAATCAGGAAGCCATCTTGACGTAAGTCGAACTTGGGTGGTTTACCAACCAACGACGGGCATCTGGCGCGCCCCAGAGGAGGACTGAAGAGTAATCTCGACCAGGTGGAGATCTACTGGCGTGTAACCGAAATATCGCTTACACGGCGCCTTCTCAACAATAAGGCTCTGTCACATTGCGGGCACCTCGCCCGGGATTCCAACCCGCCACCTGGGAATCTATCATCTCGACGTAGTTAACTTCCGACCAATATCGCTTAGATCATTATACATAAATATTGTTTTTCAATTATTCAATGAACATTGCTCTCAATAAAATTAAAGTAATGATAATTTTTGATTTATAAAAATATCGTTTTTGTTCGAGATACATGGTAGAAAAAATCAATCTCAACATTATCTCGAAGGCTGAGCAAACCTGACAAAAAGGGTTTGTACATATTTAACGCGAACTGTAGAACCATGGGAAGTACCATTTTTTAGAACTAATCAAGCAGAATACACTGCATCATACATCCTTCCGACTACATTGAATCAGTCCAGTAGGAAAAATATAGAACTTAAAAACGTATTGGTTAGCAGCTTACGGGAATTATTCATACTCATCTCAAACGAAATCTAATAGAATATAATTGTTGATTATACTCATCTAAAGCCAAAACGAATAGAAGAAAAGTGTCAATTTTTGGGGTTGAATTTGTTTTTTTGCCACGTTTTGTCTCCTAATGCTATAGTCTGTTCAAATGGAATTTGTGTTATATAAAGACACTAATCAATGTTTTCTCATGTAAAGGATCTCATCATGTTTTTTTTTTAAATCTATTTCTAATTATATGAAAACAATTTTGGAGTCCGCGTCTCAACTTCTATTTAGGTGACTCGGGACTAGTCAAGCTGTGTTACAGCTTTTTTTCCTTCTCACCTTCCAACTGTAAACTGTTGCAAAAATAAAGTCATTTATTATTATTATTCTCAACAACATGCGAAAATACTTGAGCATATTGTTTGTAAGTATCTCGTAGATTTTGTAGAAAACAATAAATCTCTTCTACTATAAACAACACTGTTTTCGCAGGAAGCTTTCGACTATTACGCAGTTATTTGAATCGACCCACCAGTTGAGAAAAGTGCTAAACAATCGTGGCCAGGTCGAGGTTGTGTATATAGACTTATCTAAAGCGTTCGACACAGTCACGTATGCCAAGTTACTTGAAAAATTACTGTTTCTTGGTGTTGATACGAATGTGATTGTTTTGTATCAAATCGTACCTTTCTGATAGAACGCGATATGTTGAAATTGACGGAGACGCGTCATCTGTTTTACCTGTCTAATCTGGCGTACCCCAAGGTTTGGTTTTGGGGCCGGTATTATTGTTAGTCTACGTTAAAAGGATCGCTCAGGATGTTGACTCAACTGTAGAACTGCGTTAGTTTGCTGATGATTGTTTGGTTTACATCCCCGTTGAAACTGTTGACGACCAGGCCTTGTTGAATCACTACCTAATGACGTATATTCCACTGGTGTGAAATGTGGGATACGCGTATCAATTTCGACAAGACTGCTCTGTTACCTTTGACCAAAAGGAAATGTCATATGGTGTTTTCGTATAAAATGAATGGAATACTCGTTGTAAAGTTCTAACACGTTTGAGTATATTGGGTGTCACAGTTTATTGTCATCTTAGCTGGAAGACGCATGTCCAAAATATGTGTAAGTATGCATATAAAAAACTTGGTTTCGTGAGAAGAACTCGAAGGCGAGCGAATGACGATGTTACAATTTTTGTTTATAAATCTTTATTGCGCCCAACGTTAGATACGCGTCAATAAAATGGGACCCCCATGCACAATCTTAACTTAATAATGTCGAGCGAATACAAAGGCTTGCAGCCAGGTTTATGTGTTCTAGATACAGTAGGCGCTAGACTGTATCGGCATGGATCAAAGAAGCCCAGTTGTCCTCCTTGTCGTCAAGGCGTAAAATGACGCGATGGATCTTTTTTTTTCTGCTGTATTTTAATCACGTTAATCTAGACTCGCACACTTAAAGTATTTAAGATTGCCTCTCGTGTAAGGAGGTCTAGACGTTTTAACAGTGAATTATCAGTTGACCCATATATCGCCAATCTTGAAATTTATAATATTTTTTTCTTATTAAGACCATCGAAAACTGGAATAGGTCACCCCCAATTTTTCATTTGTCTCTTCTGTCGAAACATTTCACGGAAAATCTGTTGCATTGGTTCTCTGACGAAGTAGTTATTTGTGTTTCCTTTTTCTCTGCACAGTAGCAGCGCAATTAGAATTATTCACTGTATAACATTTTGTAATGTGTATTTTGTATATAGTAAACGTTACTGTATACCCTCCTGCAATAACCCGGAAGAATTGGCAGTTTTTGAAATAAATAAATAAGAAACACAGAATGTGTTCATATGGTTAATTTAACATAGAAATTGTCACGCTCGAATGCAACCAACAGCCGCTACAGGTGAGCCAAGGTTACTTGAAGTCGCTCATCCTCTCGTTCTACATGCTTGCTAAATACATAACTGATGTACTTGCCACGATTTTACTTTTGTTTTTGTTCACAAAAAGTCTGTGATCAAAAGTTGTGAAGTTTGCGTAGAGGTCCATTTCACTGACTCTAAAAAAGAACGAATTAAAAATCAAGTCGTACAGTTCCTTTCTTTTCTATGCTTCAAGTCCTCAAGTTCTTGCTCAACCAAAATAATCTCGTGGGCTAGTTTACTGTTTCCCAGATTGTAGGTCGCCACTGCACTACCGACTGTGACATATTCAGCGGGAAAGGGAGGGAGAGGGAGGGTCGCGGAGTGGCTGGGGAAGCTAAATTAGGACCATCAAATGATATCTCTACACCATTATTGGCTAGCTATTCTGCGTTACAAACAAAAAAACTCGTTGTTCCGCACGCCGAAGTCTTTCAAGACGCTTGCTGGCACCACAAGCAAGGCGTCTACTAGGGTTTGCAAAAGTTATTCTCAAAAGTAAAAAAAAAATGACATTGCTAATTACTTTCTAAAAACTACAAAAATTTCATTTATGACATTGAAATAGCCGTGGAATGAAAATCATGACATTGCTTAAGATTGCTTTTAAAATGCAATAAAATTACTTTGACATTACTTTTCAGTTCCTTCAGGCAGTAAACCTCGCAAATTTTCTTTACAGGATGTCTTCAAATCTGTGTATTGCGAGACCTGGCTGTTGCACCGCAACATCCACACGCTCCCCAAAGTTAGTCGTACAAACGAGTTGATCCGCTGTTGCAGACAACGGAGGTGCTGAACATGATGAGCAACTTATTTTTAGATGTGCCTCAAAGGCAGCCGCCCACCGGTTCCGCTGTTTGTTCATCGGCGAAGGTCCTCAATCAAGGGCTGATGGGATTCTGTCTATTCAGTCCTCATGACTTGGCAGAAGTTTTGATCAATGTTAGTATTTTATGTCGGGCCTTGAAGCCAACTCACATATGAATTCCACCTGTTAAACCTTTCTTTTTTTATTCGGATGCAGTCTAATACGTCTCTGCCAGTAGCACTAGGGGACTCATTTCCGGACATCCCCCTTTATGTGTATTGTTCCAAAACTCCAGAAATGGCCATGATGCAGGGCGGTGTCACGCAAAGGGGCCGGAAGTTTTCTGCGCAGAAACACCGTCAGGTAAAAGGAGCGGCAAGCGCCTCCTAGAAACTGACGTTACCAACAAACCATTGGCAATATCTGCGCATTGGTTTCTACGCGATTGAACACCCCAGAGGGAAGGCAGAGAGGCACACCATGATCGGTGTCGGCTTCGATCAGTTATCATGGGGGTAACGACGGAGAGCGGACGCCTATGTAAACAATTGTTTTCATTGGGTACAGATGGTAAATAAATATTTTGTATTTCTTATTGGCCACATGGCTACAGAGCTCGGGAACCATTTGGGTAGTCAGCTGCGCATGACACACACATGTTGCACGGATCGAGTATTAATGGAAGAAACAGACAGAATAGAAGCTGAGCAGCAAACAAAGTATGCCAAGGATATGATAAACCAACAAAACAGCTAAAAAATTACAAAATAATCAACAATTAAAAACAAAACACCTCAGTGACTGTCAACGTAAAACGAAGATGAAATAAAGTAAATTAAAAAAGGTCACCATTACAAACACAGCTTCACGTATAAAAAAAATGTATTTATAAAAATTGGTTCAGCAGTTCAAAAGCATAAAGATACGAGAATGCAGGACATGCGACGCGCGTGCTATCTGAACCAGCGTCATGACAGCGCGTACTGCGCGAGTGTGAATATCCGCACTGTGACACTGTATCTTCGTATGGCACAAGTTTTGCTTGCTTTGAAATCCCTCAAGCCCGCGCGGCTTCGGCTGAGCAGATGGCTAGTCCGGCTGTAGATTTGTAAAGGTATGAATTCGCAACTTTTAGCGATGGTGGCACCGCGGTGTGAGAATCGCGCTCCCTAGCTCCGGGATGATCGGCTTCTGAATTATGATGCTTGCTTAGCCCTTCCTGACGCCGAAGTATCAGGCATGAATATTGTATCACTCCCTTTTACAATATAAAAATTACTTTCGCTTCGCAGACCCAACCTCGTGCTGCTGCTCCACAACGATCATCCAGATGACAGCCTTTTTGATAGGAACTTGCGCGCCCCTATAGGCCTGTAAAAGTTGCGAATGGCGGCGAGGTGCGAGTCATCTTTGCACTCCACGCGCTTAATTTCCTTGTGCGTTGCGCGTTACTGATTAGAATTACATCCTGTTTGGAAATCCTGCACCGAAAAATTCAGGCACACCTAGATCCACAAAATAAGATATGATTCGGAGTAACAACCCCTCAGTTATCGTGAGTGCTTATAATCATGGTTGCCAGTTATGCCAAGCTTTCTCCGCAATTTAAGAAATATCCGTCCTCTAGATATGTTAGAACATATTGCCGCAGAGCAAAATGACAACGACTGAGCTTGCTAACACAAAATCTATAGCTCAAGAAGTAACATTTTTTCGGAATGTAGTCCCGCCAATGTAAGCGCAACTTGCACTATCCACAAAATCGTGCAGACGAACTTTCACCCACCACGCCGTTGTCCGTCTCCGTCGCCATGAGTCTTTTTCAGCGGTTCGCATAATCGCTTGGGGCATGCAATGCGCGCCAAAAATTCATGTTTTTCAGATTCAAATTCTTCCTCTCTTTCTTTCCATTAAGAGAAAAGAAACAAAGAAAAAATAAACAACTTTGTTATGGCTTGATTAGCCTCTGTTTCCCCGCAACAGCAGAGAGGAGAGTGTGTACATGTACGCCATATTTTAGCAATAATACTTACGACACAAAGAATGAACAACCGGTGAAATTGAGGAGAACGGTAATCGATTGACCGAAATTTTTAAGATTCAAAAAATTCACGGACACTCCCTCACAAACATAAAATGAACGCTTTGCCGTATTCACTGAACACATATATATTCAGTTCAGTCAAACAATAAAAAAAAACATCCTGCCACTGGGCATTTCATTATCTGATTAACATAGTTCGTTCTAGAGTGCGAAAATATCCCCGTGTCTACACCGCAAGGAAGATAGAAGCTCCCAGAGATCAACTTCAGTTCGAATGGGCGGATTTCAAAGAATGAGGTCTGGGCTATGTGGATCGAGATCGGGAGTTTCCGCTGCTCTAAAACGACCAGCAAAGGACATCCGTTTTATTACAAACGCCTAGTGGCAAGAGCGCGCTCTAAAAAAGTCGATTACGAAACGCGCCAAAACGACGACTAGTGGAATTCGCCTTTCGTTTTGTGGGCTGGCAGGCTCTCTATTACTACCTACATATAATACTTTACGATATATCATGTTATCCTATAACTGTATATGCAAAAAAGTACCGCGTACATTGCAATGTGTGATTGCTGATATTATATTTGTCTTTTTTTTAAACTGAAACTTCTCTTTATACAATGAATAAGCGGTTCGTTGAACAGGACATAACGAGCAGATTAGAACCACATGGCTCATAGCAGTAAACTACCTTTATGGATATTTTGTTTGTTCTAAGTGGATGATGTTCAATTAATGCTACCTTCTGAACTATTCCCCAGTGAAAAATATTATCTTAATTACAAAAGCGGAAAAGACCGAGCAAAGAATGAACAGGAAAGCGCTTACTAACAACTGATTGTTTAATGCATGATAAGAGAAAGAAGAAAATAAGAGGATAATTACTAAATTAAAATGCCAATTGTATTCGCACGTAAAATGTTTAGAAAGTATTTGTTAAAAAATTCACAAAATTAAATTAAAAAAAGGGACGGATAGAAAAATAAAAATAAAAAGAAAGGAAAGCAGCCAGATTAAGAAAAAAATGTTGAGGTACCCTATCTCTTTCTCGGAGAGTGAAATTGATGGTGCGCTAATTGCACGTGTCTCCTTTTTCTATTGTAGTTTTTGCTATATTCTATAATATATATATATATAATATATAATACATATATATTACGTACATAATATTATATGTATAAGAAATTTCTTCGTCCAGTAAACGCATGTGAGCAAATACGACCGTATAAGAGCACATAAGAACCTAATAAGAACATAAAAGAACAAGATGCGATTAAAAAAGAAGATACACAAAAGCTGATTAGAAATGTCTCATAACTTCTGATATAATCTTATATTGTTCTCACATGTTCTCACAAGGTTGTTTTACGCTCTTATATGATCTTATTTGATCGTATATGTATATTGGAAAACTACATTTTTATACATATAGGAATTCTTACTGGGGTAGCAGCACGACCTAATCAAATTACGGTCAGTCGAGGACCAACTTAGAAGTCATACATGAGTAAGTCTTCACACACAAAGGCTGCCATGAAATCTCACCTGAAACAGTGAGGTAAGCCTCATCCTGTACAGCACCGGGATAATAACCCCCGCCACCAGGGGTACAAGCAACGGAGAGGCCAGCACACCCCAGATGAAGTGAAATCCATACGTGTAGTAGTGCGCGCTGAAGCCGATCAGTCCAATGGCGGAGATCAGCGACGCCAGAACAGACATCGCCAGCGGAAACATCTTTAGGGTTCGGCTACCGAGGAACACCTCATTGGGAGTGCTTGCACTCCTCGCCCGGCCGACAAGGCCGAAGTAGAGCCCGATGCACACGTTGGCCGCGACCAGAACGCCGAAGACGCAGTGCTCGATTCCGACCGCCATGTCTTGTCATCACGTGAACGGAAAGGGGGGGGGGGGGATAATATTTCAGATGCGCGAAAGCATCGTGTTTACAATATGCTCTCGGTTACCAACGACGTGCATGCTACTGCGTGGATGTGTTTGTGCCATTCATACATACAGGATTTCTTTGAGCAGAGATTGCCGTCTCGCATTTATTTGCCGCGCAAATTTACGCTAGTAATTAATTTACCCGAAGTGCCACCGACGACGACAACACCGACATGCATTTTACTATCCCAAATGTTTCACGATAGATGAAGTAATATAACCAAAATAAAAATGTCATTGCGCAAACAAACACA
Organism: Ixodes ricinus; assembly: GCA_037355805.1. Taxonomy (NCBI): domain Eukaryota; kingdom Metazoa; phylum Arthropoda; class Arachnida; order Ixodida; family Ixodidae; genus Ixodes; species Ixodes ricinus. Next base: position 43,650 of record JAZHYW010063562.1, on the reverse strand, counting down.
CACACAAAAAAGAAAGTTTGCTGGCGGTTTTCAGCTCGTTATCGTGCCCTCCATACATTCACGTCCGCCTCCACCATCCAACTTCTTCTCCTCTTGATTCATTTTTTTAACGTAAATGGAAGAGGCATTTTTAGAAATGTGCATATTGCGTAATTTAAACGTTTTAGGCATTGGACCCTTTTGAAAAGTGTGTACTATATAGTAGCTGCCGCGCAAATTATACGAGTCCGACATTGTTTGGGAATGTATTCTGAGCGTGTACTATAAACAAGGGGTTGCATCAGCATTTGAAGTAAATTCGGCTTGAGCTCGAATCAAGAACATCTGCTGCCCCAGCGTTCTACGAGGAATCGTCTTTAATCAAACACTTCGTACCCCATAAATAGATGGATGCTTATAGCCTAGAAGAAATTCTTCCCGCCAATGTTGCTCAATGGACTTTCGAAAAGGGACTTAACTTTAATTAAATTTTGCCCATGCGTTTTGCCACGACTGCATGAGCACTATATTCCGCTAATTTGGACGTGTAAGAAAGCTTTCGGTCCGGAAGTTTGAGTGACGAGGAATTGGTCGTCTCCTAACATATCCGGCACACTTAATGGAATGGTTATAGCTGATCTTACGTCGTAAAACGAGTCTGAAAACAAATCGCCACCTGCACGTAGGAAGGTTAATCTTTCACCGATTCTGCATTGAGGTGGTGCATTCAGCTAATAACTTTTTTAAAACACCGCTTCTTTTTTGGAAAAAGTGAGACAAACTTGCCAGAGCAAAACGGCCGAAGGGTTCGTGGACGATTGAGTTAGCGATATGTGTAACGAGTGGCGCCACCTCCCATTGGCGCGTTAAATATATGACGCGCTCTGTAGTCTGCTTGCTGCGTATGTTGTGAGATGGCGCCACGCGTTACGAACATCGCAAACTCAGTCTTCTGCGAACCCGTCCGCCGTTAAACCTGGCGAGTTTGTTCGTCTCAGTTCTTTAAACATAGAAAGATATGCTCTACAATATTATAAGCTAAAATGCACCCCCTCATTGGAACATGGGTGAAAGCTTTAGTTTGCTGTGCGCAGGTGTTATTTTTTTCTCGTATGGCAGCGTAGGATCTACTGTACCCACCCTATAATCTGGTAGTACCGGGACAGCCCATCCACACAGCACTTCCGCAACATCGCCCCTCACCTTACGATCTCGGTCCGCTACAAAGTCGTTATCCGCTTTGCCTCTTTTCCAAAAAAGCTTAGATCGATCAGGCAGAAAGATGCTTAAAAAGAAACTCAATCATTGAAGGTGACACGTCGTCTACATGCAGAGAAATAAGACAGCCAGATGGGACGCGCGCAGCGCGAAGTGCACGTTTGCAGCACGGGCGGGCGCCCATAATCTATGACTGAATATTAAGAAAGTTAAACATTTTCGGTATAAAGATTTTAAAATGCAAAGAAGTAAGGAACGAATCACGTTGTTATTAGCACGACTCACTCACACGGAGGCTTCGAATATTCATTTTTGCGATTATCACGTCTCCAAGCTTCAAATATGGACGATATAATGTCAGTGAGCATTTTCGGTGGTGTACAACAATACAAAAAAAATATTATTTTGAGGCGTGGTTCGATCTTAATATGACTGAATTCTAAATAAAGATTATCTCAATTTACAACACCAAAAATTAATTACAATTGAGATCAAAATTCCAACGGAATAAATAATTACATTGTAATTATTCCTAAGTCATAATATTACATTTCGTCTCCTAACACGAACAAATAATTATTACTCTTATGAAAGTGATAATTTTATGTGCATTAATAATGCATTATGTTCTTAACGGCCGACGTACAATAACCTGGGTTTCTGCAGGAATATGGTTCTTTTTGACGCCCCCCCCCCTCCCCCCTCCTTGCGAGGAGAGCAGTGTTTCGAAAAGATAGAAAGTGGAGGAGGGCGCAGGCCAAGGTGGAAAGCGCGATATGTGTATAGGCGTTAATTACGCTGTTTGGAACCCTCGACAATGGGCTCAGAAGCAACCGAATTTATTATAGGTTTTGAAACAATAAACGATAATATACTATTATATTCTGGAAAATATTCTGGAAAAGATGCAGGACTAGACTCAAAATACGGCGGATAAATCAAAGTCAAGCCTGGAGTACCCCAAGGTGCAGTACTCAATCCACTACTTTCTAACGTGACGTTTGTTTGTGATACAGGCCCTGCTATCTTACCGTTGTCCATATCTTGGAGCGCCCATTGATTGCAGCACGGATGGAAGCGACAAGCTAGCAGCCAAGAATGACCAAGTGCTTTTACCGCATCCAGTTGTGGAAGTGCTGCTCTCTGGCTTTGTGACGTTAAGTGCAGTAACGCCTACAAAAGGACTGACCCAGGAATTTGTCTTCAATGGGCTAGGCGAAAGCGACAAGAGCATGTCAACTAAGACAATGTTTTTTTCTGATTCAGGTTGGTGGCAAAACCTCCCATTTTTCTAGCGAAAGTCTTACGCTAATTGTTGTACCATGCCCACAGACGTGTATTATCATTATGTATAACTGTATACATGTATGTAAATTGCTTGTTGGCGGGGATGTTGAGACTAATCCCGGCCCTACGACCGAAGAAATGTTTGCAGAAATAATGAACGGAAAGACGGAAATTCACCAAAAAAATTATAGAGCTTAAGACACCACAAGTTAATACTGAAGTCTTGATCGTCAAGGTAAATTCCAGGCTTGTTGAATTTGATAAACTACTGCAAGAACTCGGGCAAAAAACGGAACGAATTCCGGTTCTTGAACGCAGCGTCACAGATCTCGAACGGACTGTCAGTTTTCAAACTCAGAAACTTACAGAGCTCGAAGTTCGAAGCCTTAGATCCAACTTGGTTGTCTACGGGGTTGCTGAGACGAAAGATGAAACGGAGGTACTATCGCGGACAATATGAGCTGAAATAGCGCTCCGGCCGGCGCACGGTACTACCTGCGCCGCCTGTCGCCTTGCTCCGCCCGCACACACGGCGAGCCCTGAGGCCGAGATACATTATCACCTTCGCTCACTGCGCCGCTGCGCTCTTCCGGCCGTCTGCTAGCGAGACGGTGGGTGCGAGAGCGGCCATGAGTGTGGTGTGGTAGCTGGTAGGCCGGCAGGGGGGAGGAGGGGGGTTAAGGGGGCGCGGTACCTCTATTTATTCGCCCGTTTCAGGCGCCAGATGGCGCGCGGCTCGCGACATGGTTGAACGCGCGTATTATATAGCGCCAGTATCGAAGTGAGAAAAGGCCCGCGGTAGCCGCTGCGTGAAATAGATCCCCGAAACGTGTCGTGCGAAGCTGTTCTCCGGCGGAGGAAGTTTCTCCCTCCCTCGCACGCGCTTGGTATGTCTCTTGTCAGTCAGCTCAGTGTGGCCTAGTCCGGCCTCTGCGCTGTGTGATGCAGTACGTGGCGCTCGTTTTTGTTCGGAGGTGGGAATAAAAATGTCGGTCTCTTTTTTTACGACGCTCGGTTTTATAGCTTGGGTTTTTATTTCAAGTGACGCACAGTACCGCCTTTTCGAAATCGTATACTTTGCGGTGAGTGATTGAAAGTCATGTTAGCATTTTATTTTGGTCAGCACTACACGTTGAATGAAGACCTTGGGCGGCGACGTAAACATGTGTTGCTCCCCGAATTGTGTCCAAGGTGCGCAGTGACAATAGGAAATGATATTGAAGGCGTGCGAGTGCGACCGTCGGTTGGTAATTGCGTGCGTTAGATTCACCTATACAGTCTAACCATTTTTGCCAATGTCTTTTCTGTTTCGACAAATGATATGGTCGAGTCTGTTGATAACCTTAGGTAGACTGCACCTACGGAGTGCGCGGGCTTCAGATAAATTCGCTTAGTTTGTATGAATTATTAACTGTTTTCTCTTTTTGGTGATATGCAAAAATCGCTGAGATGTTATGGTAGCCTTGTGTGGCGGCGTTTTGCACGCTGACTCGCTATTGCATTCTCTGTGCACAGTACGTGTTCAGATAGAATGTGTCAAATCGTATTTCCGATCGATATGATAGATTTACTTTGCTACAGTGCTAATTATATTTTCCTGATTTAAACTGGTCCGTCCCTGGTCTGAGCCTAAGTTCAAATTCGAGAGTGCAGACGGACTTGGCGTCGTAACAGCCGTAATGCGCAGAAAGAAATTAGTACAATGAAAGAAAAACAAAAGGATACGATGCGGCTCGGTGTTATAGAAGTAATGAGTGTACAAAAGATGTGGGTCTAGGCCAACTCGCCGAAAGGCAATTCGTCGAAGGGCAACTCGTCGAAGGGGAATTCGTCGAATAGGCCAATTCGTAATAGGGCTACTTGTCGAAGGGCTGTTTGTCGAAGATGCCTTTTCGTCGCCACTCGTCGAAGAGGCTGGTTAGTCGATATTCTTTTAAACGCACCATTTTGCATCTCCGTTTGAGCAAGGATACATCCGAATTTCATCTTTTCTAACATATGTTATATGTGCTCGCGTATGAATATCTTTCTATATAAATAAAATAAGTCACAAGGAAGAATAGTAAAAACGAAAAATTTTAATATTTCACATGAACGCACACATTACACATCTTTCTCTCTTACAGTCAGATGTTAAAAGCGACTACTCGGAGAGTATTCAAAACGTTGCTGGGAACGTACTGGGACAATATGTCTTCAATCCTGATGATGCAGTCTTGATACTTCCCTTTGGGCACCCGAGCGGCGTGTCCCGCGCTTGCTTGGGCCAACTTCATTTCAGAGACGGCTTGCTCCTTTTTGAGTGCGGCCAGAAAAGCCCAGATCATGGGCGAAGCGCAGGCAACTGTGGACTTCAGACATGACAAATCGAGAGTACAATTAATGGTCGCTCTCTGTGCACGTCAAAACGCGCAATTAATGGTCCTTACCTGAACTCCCCTGTGCCAGGCTTCAGCACTGTTGTTCGTGCGTGGCAGGTGCTGGTGGACCGCGTCGTTCACGTTCCACAGTGACGGCGCGAACATCGGCGATATTCTACGCAGACCACGACGACGGCCCAAGTACGTGTCCTCAAATTATTGGGCAAAAGGTATTGCTTCGTGGAAAATCTGCATCAGGGAATCAAACGCGGCGTCCAAGTCGCCCAAGGGAATGAACGCCAACGCTGGAAGCACCCTCATCTAGAAATACGTAGACACCATCGTTGTTTCATATTATACTTACGAGCTACAAATTTTCGCAAGCTTACCAAGACAGAAAAGTCTTTGTCAGTGTCATAGCGCTGTCTGAGAACGTGGTTTTCCTGCACCTTCCTGTACACGGATTGTGCGAGGTGAAAGAAACACGCCTGAAGGCGCAAGGCAGGAAATTGGTTATGGAACGAGTTCATCGCTGCGAGCTCGAAGTCCGTGTATATTACCTTGACGTTGAGGTGGTTGATGTGGGCTCGCAAAACGCCGAACAGTCTAATAGAACCGGAAGAAAAAACAAGTATAACTTGCGATGTTAATAACCGACAAACTGTTCATAACAACAGCATGTCTTACGTAAAAATGAACAGTACGGGAATATGTCCTCTTGCCTACGTTGACTGTGTCTTGTTCGAAAGAGCAAAAACGAGTGGCACAATGGTTCCTTGCAGCGATCCGTGTATGGTGTACACTTGGTAGAAAAGCGAGGGGACACCTTTAACGTCCCGTCGGCAAACCAGAGCTCCGACTCTCCAAGCTTCCTCAAGTTTTCAGCGGTAGAAAATACGAGTATCCGTTCCGAATCGCCGAAGCCAGTGTCATGGAGAAGGAAGTCCTCTCCACGCAGGGTTACCTAGGAAAAAGAGCGCCACCTGTCAGCTAAAAGAACACAATTCAACATTTCCTGTGGCGACCACCATGTGCACTGATTTTTCGACAAGCTTAGTTTGTCAATAACGCATACCTTGAACTGAACTGGGATTTCCCGGTTCCGCTTTGTTGTCGGGATAGTATAAGGGTGGATGTCGCGCCGTCGCTGCTTGCGTAGCGTTCGCCGCATCGTGCTCACACTTGGCATCTGTGAAGCCACAGCGTCTGATGAGGCCGCGGCAGCTCCGAAAAGTATCTGGCGGTTGCTTTTGCGTCCCTCCACTGTTAATAAAAATATCAATATGATTGGTGACTTCTTTTCGCAGTTCGGAAAAAGCAGTTCATACGATTTACAAGAAAAACGGTAAAGCTCGGCGCTTACCTGCTTTCGCTTTCATGTCGTCTCTCACTGCAAGCAGGCTGTTCTCCATAGGGTCGCCGGAGTGAGTGTGCTCTCCAGGTTGAAGTAGTACCGATGTCATCGCAAATCTGTAGATAGCTTGGCTTTACAGATATCCCGCTTTCTACAAACCCAGTACATGTAGGACTCTGTCTTCTTGTTACAGGCGTAGGAATGGCCCCCATAAGGAAGCATATTCGCTCCTCTCTCGGTTTTGACAAACTCCATGGCCGGCAGATGAAATACGAACTAGTTCAAGCTTGAACCAGCTTAAATACCGCTGGGCAAGAAGCACGGTGATCCTTATCAGTTCAGGCGGACCGTCCAGAAACTAACCGAACCCCGAGTTCTATTTTTGTAAATGATCAACTAGCATATCTTTTATCCGTTACTTAAATAGCAGTTGAGTCAGCCGGTAGTACTACCCTCAACTACTGCGTGTATTGCGGCAGGAGAGCGCGTTTTTATTTATTATTTCAGACTTCCACTCATGGTCGCTAAAGGCCTACACCAGTACGAACTTTGTATAGTAAAAAAGGTACAGCAACCGGATTTACTTTTCGCCGGAGAGACCGTCCAATCTGACACAGTTTTCCCTATTTTTTTTATTTGCACGCATGTAACAGCGCTATTGGACCCTGCTAGTCGTTTTATCTAGCTTAGTATTGCACGATAACTGGCATACGAAAATCTGCACATCTGCGCTTGAAATTTCCAAAATGACGCGATTTTAGACATAGTTTGCACTCCAGCCGGATGCTAGGTGCAGCCCACTCGGCGGAGCAGACGACATGCGGGGTGAGAGGGGAGGGCATTTTTTCTCTCCATTACCCTCTCTGTTATGATCCTAATGGAACGGTCTATAGACACGTTCTTTTGGGGGAAGGGTCTCTGACAGTTCGGGGAAGTATGTGTTCCAGGTTTAAAGCTGTTCATAATGGTAGTGTTTGTACTGACCTACTCCTTTGAACGGCCTGTTACTGGGGCAAAAAGCTTTGTACAACGCCGAAGGACGTTCAGTAGAAAGAAAATATACAAATTTCTAGTCCTTCGAACTTCAAAAGAACGAAAGGAAGTATGAAAGAGACCTTTACCCCGGACTCTTTTCCCGCAATTCGACGAATTGCCCTTCGACAGAGTTGCCCTTTTCGACGAGTTGCCCTTTCTGCGTATTGGCCTATGACGAGTTGGCCTATTCGACGAGTTGGCCTTCGACGAGTTGCTTTTCGACGAGTTGGCCGGATCCCAAAAGATGCCATCGTACGTTTTGTTTTTTCTTGTTCAACGTTCGGCCTCGTTGTGAAACGCTCAAGGTACCAACTAAGACAACGAGCTGGCGTGAAATTTCATCGAGCGAAAAACGAGCGTCACTTTCGCCATGTGCTTTCATTTCGATATGGCGCAAAATGTGCGCGAAATGGTAGCAGGTAAGGGAGCAAAATTTAGATGTTGGGTCTGGAAAACCGCCAGACTCAGCCGTGTTGGGGCCATCTCTCGCGAGTCAATACGTCAAAGGTATTGCCCGTCGAACTGTACGTGTGAGTTATCCATTTGAGCGAAACCTTGATTTCGCAAAACTATTGTGCGTTAGAAATATGCATCGTGTTAATCAGCTATAACTATACCCTATCTCACTAGCTGCGCGCAGTACTTGGAAGCCACCAGCCAGAAATAAATGAAAGTTGCTTTTGTAGGACAATCGAGACGTGGAGACCCATAAAAGAGAGTCCCGAAAAGAAGAGAGCTCCCCCTTCCCTTCTCTTCAAGTGTTGGGTTACGCTCTCAATCCTGCATCTTTGGTAACACTGCGGGCACCCGAAATCGCCTTCTTCACGGAAAAACACGGTGGCCTTCAGAATTGAGGGGTGCTACGCGAAAGCGAGCGACATGGCACGGGAACAAAGGCGAGGTTCCACGGGCTTTGAAAATGCTCCTGACCGCAAAAACAACAAACCTTTTTTCTTCTTCTTTGTCGAAGAACAATTTTTTATTCTTTTTTTTTCGTCCACCTTGATACCGCATCAAGGCAAGCACTAACATAAACAAAAAACAAAAATAGTACGCATACAGCGACAATGCACCCACTGGGACCCGAGTCAAGGCAAGTACAACCAAATACTAAAAGGAAAAAAAAAGAAATTAGTAAGCATACATAGACAAAGCGCATCCATCGAAAAGCCACAAAGGAGGAAGACAATCAGGGCCTAAACTCCCCCCCCCACCCCCTCCTTTTTTTCGGGGTACGGGCCGTTCGTCGAAAGACAATTCGTAATAGGACAACTCGTCGCAGGGCCGTTCGTCGCACAGGGCTATTCGTCATAGGGCAATTCGTCACTAGGACAACTTGTCGAAAACGGTGTTTTGAAATAGCGCTTTGTCTATACGGAAAGGAAATGCATCGCCGAAGGTATTATAACCCGACGCTATTCTTAGCATTGACCTATTTTTAAGTGTTCGGTAGCTTTGTTATTCAGCTTGTGTGCAGTATCCTGTTTGGAAAGATTAGTCTTTTGTTTGGTTCTAGGTCGATAAACATCTTAGTTAACCTTGGAAGCACAATGTATAATGTTTTGAGGATTACTTTGTTATCCACCTTCGAGTTCACAGTCTTTCTCTGGTTCCCCTACTGACAAAGGTTTCCATTCAGCTTAGCTTACAGGGTTTCGAAGAAGGATCTGGAAATGCGGCGCTTTGTCTATATGGAACGAAAAGCGTCGCCGAAGGTATTATAACCCGACGCTATTCTTAGCATTGACCTATTTTTAAGTGTTCGGTAGCTTTGTTATTCAGCTTGTGTGTAGTATCCTGTTTAGAAAGATTAGTCTCCTGTTTGGGTCTAAGTTGATAAACATTTTAGTCAACCTTGGAAGCACAATGTATAATGCTTTGAGGATTACTTTGTTATCCACCTTCGAGTTGCACAGTGCTTCTCTGGTCTCTCCGCTACTGACAAAGGTTTTCATTCAGCTTAGCTGTTAACAGGGTTTCGAAGAAGGATCTGGAAATGCGGCGCTTTGTCTATATGGAACGAAAAGCGTCGCCGAAGGTATTATAACCCGACGCTATTCTTAGCATTGACCTATTTTTAAGTGTTCGGTAGCTTTGTTATTCAGCTTGTGTGCAGTATCCTGTTTAGAAAGATTAGTCTCTTGTTTGGTTCTAAGTCGATAAACATCTTAGTTAACCTTGGAAGCACAATGTATAATGTTTTGAGGATTACTTTGTTATCCACCTTCGAGTTCACAGTCTTCTCTGGTTCCCCTACTGACAAAGGTTTCCATTCAGCTTAGCTTACAGGGTTTCGAAGAAGGATCTGGAAATGCGGCGCTTTGTCTATATGGAACGAAAAGCGTCGCCGAAGGTATTATAACCCGACGCTATTCTTAGCATTGACCTATCTTTAAGTGTTCGGTAGCTTTGTTATTCAGCTTGTGTGCAGTATCCTGTTTAGAAAGATTAGTCTCCTGTTTGGTTCTAAGTTGATAAACATCTTAGTTAACCTTGGAAGCACAATGTATAATGTTTTGAGGATTACTTTGTTATCCACCTTCGAGTTCACAGTCTTTCTCTGGTTCCCCTACTGACGAAGGTTTCCATTCAGCTTAATTTACAGGGTTTCGAAGAAGGATCTGGAAATGCGGCGCTTTGTCTATATGGAACGAAAAGCGTCGCCGAAGGTATTATAGGCCGACGCTATTCTTAGCATTGACCTATTTTCAAGTGTCTGGTAGCTTTGTTACTCAGCTGTGTGCAGTATCCTGTTTAGAAAGTTTAGTCTCTTGTTTGGTTCTAAGTTGATAAACATCTTAGTCAACCTTAGAAGCACAATGTATAATGTTTGAGGATTACTTTGTTATCCACCTTCGAGTTTACAGTGTTTCTCTCGTCTCTCTGGTACTCACAAAGGTTTTCATTCGGCTTAATTTACAGGGTTTCGAAGAAGGATCTGGAAATGCGGCGCTTTGTCTATATGGAACGAAAAGCGTCGCCGAAGTGTATTATAAGCCGACGCTATCTCTTAGCATTGACCTATTTTTAAGTGTTCGGTAGCTTTGTTACTCAGCTTGTGTGCAGTATCCTGTTTAGAAAGATTAGTCTCTGTTTGGTTCTAAGTTGATAAACATCTTAGTCAACCTTGGAAGCACAATGTATAATGCTTTGAGGATTACTTTGTTATCAACCTTCGAGTTCACAGTCTTTCTCTGGTCTCTCCTACTGACGAAGGTTTCCATTCAGCTTAATTTACAGGGTTTCGAAGAAGGATCTGGAAATGCGGCGCTTTGTTCATATGGAACGAAAAGCGTCGCCGAAGGTATTATAAGCCGACGCTATTCTTAGCATTGACCTATTTTTAAGTGTTCGGTAGCTTTGTTACTCAGCTTGTGTGCAGTATCCTGTTTAGAAAGTTTAGTCTCCTGTTTGGTTCTAAGTTGATAAACATCTTAGTCAACCTTAGAAGCACAATGTATAATGCTTTGAGGATTACTTTGTTATCCACCTTCGAGTTTACAGTGTTTCTCTCGTCTCTCTGGTACTGACAAAGGTTTTCATTCGGCTTAATTTACAGGGTTTCGAAGAAGGATCTGGAAATGGTCTTCTGAAGATTATTCATTCTCACTAGTTGCTTTCCTTTGCTTGTTGTTCTCGAAGATTTGCCGGTTTAAATCCCGCCCTGGCGCGCGACGCTCGAGCCTGCCTTGCCGGGCTTTCGAGATAGTGACGCACGTTGGAATGGCAACCTGCGACCTTGTCGAGTGGGGAGTCCCCTTGCTCTGTTGTCATCGCCGGATCGCCGTCTGCTCTGCTGCCTCGACGCTCTTTCGTTTATTATTTTTGGTTGGCACAAGTTCGCCCTATTAAGCCGTTATTTTTGAGTTCTCGTCTGTCACCTCTGTTCCTTGACATTTCTGGTGGAGGTGCAGGTATCAGTCACACAGGATCGTCCTGGGCCATCACGAAATTCCGCTCGTACTTGTACTGGGGCCATTCGGGTGGTCACCGACCACCGCGTTGATGCTGGTTAGCGAGCCTGGAGGATCCATCAGGACGTCCTCGCTCAGTGGAGCCTACGACTGCAAGAACGACGTGACCGTGGTCTACAAGTCAGGCCAAAGCAGCGATGCCGACTGCCTGTCCCAGAGCCCCTGTGAGTCAGCTACCGGATGTGCCAAGACGACGGCGACGGCAGCCACTGCTAGCGCGGTGAGCATTCCTGGTATAGCAGCGCTCCAACGGGTGAAATCTGGTCGTGCACTAATCGACCACTTGGAGGACGAGGGTACGATTCCCGAGCCCTTCTCCCGTGACCTGCCAAGATTCGCCGTCCCGATCTCTGAAGGCACCGGGGACAGCAGCTCGACGTGGCTCCTGGTGATTTCGTCTTCGAGAAGAGATCTTCCAAGCGTGCCACGACGACCCAACATCTGGTCACCTTGACCTGGTGGACTTCCACGGATCGAAATACTGCAGCAGCTCGAGTACATCACCTCTACGTCCGTTCGTGCCACGAAGATGCCAACGACGCAAGAAACCGCCGACGAAGCCGGCGGGTCTCCCTGCAACCGTCAGCACCCCCGACTGCATTCCAGCAGATTGGAATGGATCTTCTCGGACCTTTCCACCGTCGACACCCAGGGAAACCGTTGGATATCGATGACAGCTGATTATCTCACCAAGTACGCCGAGACAAAGCACTCCCGTCGAGGACCACCGCCGTGGGAAATGTAAGTTCTTCATTAGATCTATCGTCCTCCGACACGGCACTCCCCAAGTCTGATTACGGACCGAGGATCCTCGTTCATGCCAACTGACACAGAGATGCTCCGCCTGAGCCACGCAGTACCGGATGCGCTGCCGCAGACCAACGGGCTGGCAGGACGACCATCAGACCATCGCGACATGATTTCGATGTCTGCGTGGACGTGGAACACAAGACGTGGATGAAGTGGCGCACGATGCGTTCGCGCGCGCAGCGATTCAAGCGCGTCAGCCACCTTTTCAGCTGGTGCACGGCAGAAAGGTGACGGCGATGCTCGACGCCATGCCTTTACGACCCGACGGACGACACCACCGACGACGCCCAGCTGGACACCCAACGAGCGAAGAGTACGCCAACAGCGTATGACAAAATTCGCTGTTTATGTGGGCCTTCTTCGGTACAACCTTCGTCGCCACGACGTAGAGTTCCAGCCGGAACCCAGAGGTGTGGGTGTGGACACCCATTCACCGCCGCGGACTCAAGCGAAGCTACAACAAACACTGCTTTGGACCCACCAAAGGTCATCCCGCCGCCTCGGGGACTTGAACTGGTACTGACGGAACCCGACCATCAGGACGCCGCCGGCCCGTAAAGTCGTACGCATGGATCTGACGGCGTTCCCAGCGCGATGCGTTGCCCAGCACCGCATGTTTATTTCGACTGCCAGCGAATTTTTAACGAAACCGCAGTACCGGCACCGTTGCATCCGGGGCGTGCACCCCAGGATAATGCCGCCCGCAGAGCCGAGAAGAACGCTCAGTCACGGTCTTCCTGAACATTCCCATTCATTCTCGCACTGGACAGCTTTCCCTTTGCTGTTCTCGAAAGTGCCGGTTTCGCCATCGCTGAGCGCGCGACGCCCAGTATCCCCTTTGCCAGTGCTTTCAGATGTGACGCACGGTAGATAAGCAGCTATTCGCGACCTTGTCAGTGTGAGTCCCGCTCTACCGATATGCCAGATCACCGCCTGCTTTCTGCTGCCCTCGGCCAGCTCTTTCGTTTATTATTTTGGTTGCTCAGTTTCTTCTATTAAACCGTTATTTTTAAGTTTACTGCTCGTCTTCGTGTCACCTCTGTTCGTGACAATATCACCGACAGCACTGCCTCACAACTGCCCTCTACGTCAACTCTACGTCGAACCATTCGAAGACAGAGGCAACGGGCAACATTTAATTATGCCCTCCCACCCTGCCGAGAGGACATCAAGCTCCCAAGAGAGTACACGGTGCGTACATGAAACATTACGCGGTTGATTTACATGCCATATAACATTACCATCATGCGGTTTATTTACATGCCATATTTGCTTGTAGGTGAACTGCAAGGAGGAGCCATTTCTCTTGCACGACAGTGGCGAGGGCGACGTCAACCGGCTCATCCTATTTGCAACACAACGCAACCTGGAGTGTTTGGGAGGTGCAAGCGCCTGGTTTTGTGATGGCACGTTCAAGGTGGTGCCCTCCCTGTTCTATCAACTCTACACCATACATGCGCTGAAGAACGGGATCACCGTGCCCATGGTGTACGGTTTACTTCCAAACAAAGCTGAGTCAACATACCGCAGGTAAGTTCCAATTATAATATTGCCCTATTAGGTGTTATCTCAAGGTATTGCAAATGGCTGTGCAAACTCTACTACCTTTTCATGTTACCAGGTTCTTCACAGCCGTCATTGACAACATTGGACCCTGCGCTGCACGGACCCTGTACACGGACTTCGAAATGGCCGCTATCAACGCCGCTCGTGACACTATTTCAGAGGTCCGAATTCAAGGATGCTTTTTCCATCTTGCGCAGTCCGTTTATCGGAAGCTTTGCGCCTTGGGTTTTCAAGCGCGTTACGCCACGGACGAGACATTTGCAGTAAAGGTCAGTCTCTTTTGGCCTGTAGAGTGTTGTTTCCTTTTCTGTATATATTGCTTATCAGTTTGTGTAGAGTTTCAAAACATTTTCCTTTATTCCAGATGAAAATGCTCCCGGCTTTGGCATTTCTGCCTGCTGGGAACATTCCTGAAGCTTTTCAGGACATCATGGAAGCATTTCCCCCTGAGGCGATTCAAGTAGCAGACTACTTTGAGGATGTTTACATCGGCCGACCGCGACGAAACGGGATCTGCTCCGCCCAGTTCCCTCCAAAAATGTGGTCCGTGCATGAGGCGACGATGGGTGGAATGCCGCGGACCAACAACAGTGTGGAGGCATGGCACTACGGGCTACAGGTAATTTCTTTTATTGCCTTATTCATGCCGCACGCGCAATCGACAGTCTGTATGACTAAAGAGACGTTTGCTGAAGAGACTAAAGAGACCGTCCTTTAGACAAACATGCAGCAACTAGCCCAACAAGTTTTATTGGACAGTTTGTATCTCGTGTTTATTTATAAAGCCCTCGATATCATTTTTTGCAGAGCAACGTAAGTTGTGCTTCACCTAATCTCTGGGCGTTCCTGGAGTCACTAAAAAAGGAGCAAGCTATGACGGAGTTGAAGCTCAGCCAAGCTGCAAGCGGGGTCGTTTCCACAAGGGTGTCGCGGAAGCGGGCCGGACACGACAGGCGACTTCGGGCCATCCTTCATCGCTATGACGGGACCAACAACTTGGATGTCGTCGAAGCATGTGCCAGAAGTATCTCTTTGTGAACACTGGTAAAGTGCTATCATTAATAAAACACTTGTATTTACGCACCTGAATGAGTAATCCCTTCTTATTAGTCACTAGGAGTGGTGCCAAGGTTGTGGTGGTCAAGACATTATTACGCAGTGCCTATAAAAATTAGTACAAACTAATTTCATGGGTGCGGGAAAAAATAAGTAAATAAAGGAAGAGGGTCACTAGTAATTGCACTCACCTAAGAAAACTATGCTCAATAAGCAACAAAACCCATAAAAATTATCAGAAAGAAATGTTTCACGAATTGTCATAGTGACGAACCGCCCTATGACGAATTGCCCTATGTGACGAATAGCCCTGCTACCAGTTGTCGTGCGACGAATTGTCATTCGACGAACGGTCCTACACCCGTTTCTCCCAAGTACCAAACCTTCGAGACGGAGAGAGGCCCGCAGACTGGGGGTGCCTCCAACAAAGGCAGACTACTTAAGCGTCGGGCGCGTTCTTTTTTTTTTTTTTTCAGCTTAGGGAAAAGGCTAAAAGCTATTTTCGTTTCTTTCTCACTTTATTTTCTTCTTGTGGGTGCGTGTCGTTTTATAGAACAACTTCTTCCAGCATAAAAATTAAAAAATAAAACGTACGCGAAGAATGAGTATAAGAAAATTAGTCGACAACTTGGACTCCGTTCTCTCATTCTTGCAGAGAAATCCCTTTGTAGGAATACACTATATTGCTTCGCCGAAAGTTCCAAGTTGCAAATGTTCTACAACGCGCGCTCTAACACATCGCTTGCCTAAACAGCCGCAGTCGTCATATGAGTTCCCCATTAGAGGGGGCAGACTCTCGTGTTAGTCGTTGATGACAACGTCCATTGGAGACGCCCTCGTTAGGAAAAAACTTTTTACTTGTGAAGTTCACAATTTGCGCCCGTGCGGCCAAATTGGGCAAGTTGGGGTATGCTCACTGCAGACGCACAACAAAAGGGGGACCTCTCGCAGGTGCCCCTATCTACAGATCTCACCTCTCCCTGAACTGGTCACTTCGGCGAGGGCAGGTGATCAGAGAATATTTAGACTTGGGATAAACTGTTCCAAGGTCCCATACGAGGACGGCCCTAGAAATACTTGCATGGCAGACAGGCCAAACACCCCCCCCCCTTTTTTTCATCTTCCTTTTTTTTAACCTAAATTCGTTTTTCTTTTTTTTTTGAGTATACGTGTCGTTGGAATGGTTTTTTATCCTAGCAATCGTCACACAGCAAAACCCAACTAAGTCAAAAACCGGGTCCACTCTCGTAGGCACGTAAGCAATAACACGCGTCTTAATCCGATGTTCTTTCAAGCGTTTCGGCTGCGTGTAGTGCGTATAAACGTAAGGAAATGAGACGCCATTTCGCCATAACTTGGCGAACGCAGAAAACTGAAGCTTCCGTGAGTCAATGAGAGTGTTGGAGCGAGGCACGTGACAACGTACGGTGGTGGGTACTGTTCCTAAAAATAGCTATCACGTGCTTTGATCCGCGACTGCTTCCATGACAGCAGCTCTGACCTTTGAGGTTTGCCAATTACCGTGAAACGGAGTACAGACAAAACAAACAGGAAACGAGCTGCCAGCATACGCTAGTGATACTTCCAACAAAAAGGTTTAGTTTCTCCCCAAGTTGGACGACATTTATCGGGAACCTTTAGAGCTGCAAAGCTCTAAGTAACGAATACTCAAGATGTTTTTTTCTCTCGCGAGTTTGTGATTTTCACAATGCCCTGCAAGCAATAAAGATAAAAAAGGCGTTTTCTCGAAATGGTGAAGTCCTTCCAAGCGGGTTTAAAAGAACTCGTAAAGAAAACGCCGCAGGTGCGGACGCGCGCCGCCAGCCTTGTCTGCATAGTTCATGGTCTTGTGACGGATTACGGAGCTCTATGCGGGTGCTTAGCGGGTGGCGGAAACGGTCTACTGAAACTCCCCAATGTGCGAAAGGAAACGGTGCGATCGATGCTGCATAGCATTTTTTTGTAGACATAAAAAAAGTATTTGTCTTCACTTCGCACTGCACCTTTTAGCACGGATGTTCCTCTTTGGTTATGATGTCTTTACTTTCTTAAAAAAAATATAGTTATTTAAATTACCGAATTACAAATACGGCGATATTGCATAATCGCTTTCAGTACTTGCATCGATTTTTGCTCACATAGTGAGTAAGATCAGTTCAAAACATACCCGAAACGAAAAGGTGGTATGGGTATTTTTTGAGGTGTTACGTTCTTAGGGGATCCGGACGTTTCGGTGTAGAACGTTTCGGTGTAGGGCGTTTCGGTGCCGTCTTTTTGGTGCACAGACATTTCAGTGCACGATCAATCAAAATCTCGAAATTGTTTTTTTTTAAGGAAATAAGCATTATTTAAGGCAGAAGTGATTTTTTTCGCATTTTATAAACTTGTAGACTTGGTCATCTTTTTGCGGTTACTTACTCATATGTGATATAAGTGACTTTGTTAGGCGCAGCACCATCCTGCGGGAGGACTGGATACGTTGGACGTTATGTTTATTTCACTGGTGTCTCTTTTTCAACGTAACTGGACGCATCACAGTATTTACGCGTTTTTCTGTGCTTACCAGACCTTTTCAGCTAAATTTAGCGGTGAAAATTTACCGCTAAATTTAGCGGGAAAACTATTCCGCTAGATTTAGCGGGGAAAGTTTCCCGCTAGATTTAGCGGGAAAATTTTCCGCTAGATTTAGCGGGGAAAGTTTTCCGCTAGATTTAGCGGGGAAAATTTCCGCTAAATTTAGCGGGGAAATTTTCTCCGCTAAATCTAGCGGAAAATTTTCCCCGCTAAATATAGCGGATAATTTTTTCCGCTAAATATAGCGGGGAAAATTTTCCCCTCCTCGACGTCGTCACGTGACCCCCAGGCCACGTGACCCCCCCCCTTTCCCCGAGGTCACGTGACCCCCTCCCCCCCCAGGCCTTCCCTCCTCCTCAAGAGCTGAGCTCTAATTTGGCGTTACAGGGAGTTGTAAACGGCTTTCATTTTTTTCTTTTTTTCAATTTTGACTGTGACAGTAGTGGGCACCAAATAAAGAGGAGTTTTGATGAGCGTGACTGTGCAAAATAACCTGCATCGTAGCTGTACGCCGCTTTCTTAGTTTGACTGTTGGGAAGTCCCAGGAACAGCAGTGTTGAAGGGCGCTACAGAACGGCGTCGTGGTGGGTAGTGCGACGGTGTTCGGTTACGACGTTGCGACTGTGTGGCGGTGGGGCTGTGAAAGCAGTGATAAGTTACGCGAAAGCGATCATCGTCAGGGGAGCTATGTGGGTAGCGGTGTGAAGATATTTCATCAATGATCCGGCTCCGGTGCGAAATGCTGTCAAGAGAGGGGACTGTGTAGTTTTCACGGTTGGTGGGGAAATGGCGCGGCGTGCTGTTTAGTAATCGGCGAGAGTAACAGAGGTTCTGGCCAAGTGTGTGGCAGTATTAACACACAGGACGATGGTCCTAAGTTCTCCAGATTTCCGTCATCGCTAGTGGCTGGCTTCCGAGTTAGTTAATGGCGGTGGCGAAGGTCTGGTAAGCACAGATGGTAGTCGGTGCTGGTGCTGCTAATGCACATGGAGAGGCGACCGGTTGTGTGGTGCTCAAAGCCGCACGCAGTTCACGTTGAGGGCCTTTGTTTATGCCAAGCATGTTGGTATTTCCTTGGAGTACATCAAAGGATAGTCGTAGCTGTGCGATGAAAACACGAAGCTCCGCACGTATAGTAGCGCGGATGAGCGTAGCAAGAGCAGCGTCGAAGGTCGTTGCTTGGAGACCTCATAGAGCCGCTCAAAAGGCCTTTTGGAGATCCGAGCACTGTTCAGCTTTTGGTATTGGCGGAATTCGGCAATTAACTGCTTTACTGTAGGCGGTGCTTTCGAAGCCACGATTGAGAAGAGTTTCTAGGACATGCCTTCAAATAGGTGGCGAATTATTTCTTCAGGCATCTCAGCGTCGACTCGGCGGCACAGGCGAATGACCTCTTCGATGTAGGCGGTCGACGTTTCTGATAGTGCTTGGAAGCGGCGTAATAGTTTGTCACGCGCTTTTTGTTTGCGGTGCTGTGGCTTTCCAAACAAATCAGTGAATGCGGCTTTGAAGTCGTCCCACGAGTTGATTGTTTCTTCGTGGTTATCAAACCACCGGAGTGCAGTGTCCTTATGGAAGAACACGCTCGCTTTTTTGAAGCTAGCATCCCAGCTGTTGTAGTGACTGACGGGTTCATAGTTGTTCATTCCGACGTCAACATCAGCCTCAGGAGATCCGTCGAATACCTGTGGGTCCCGTTGACGGTGTTTAACCAAGGGCGCTGGGGTGTTAGGGGGCCAGGTAGTGTTGCCTGTTTTGTCCGGCATAATGGTGTGCGCTGTGTGACCACATCGTAGCTCCAGTCCTGAATATGAACGGCGTGAGAAAGACGAGATAACGGTCGCACTTCACCAACCTGTGATATGATGATGTGTATTTTAATGACCTGGTGAAAAGGCTGGAGAGATGAACATGAATCAGCTGCTAGGCAGGCGGGCCGAAGCAGGAACGGTTCAAAGAGCGCGGACCCTTTTCACGAGGTCCCGAGCGCCAGGCATCGTATTCTTTCCTCACAATATATATAATAAAACATTCACATCAGATATGGAGCGCGCCAGGGCCAAACGTCGCCGTCCCCAGACAAAAAACTCGTCATGATTATGAGGAGGTGTGAACACGTCACTTGGTCGTCATAGAAAGAGATTCGGGAAAAGGTGCCCTGATTCCTTCAAAAATGGTCCACAGAACAGCGACAGTGTGCCGGGAGAGCACTACATATGGGAACCATCGTGTCAATAAGTTTTACTTGTAGCTTCGCGTCCACAATGTAGCCTTCAGGATGTTTGATCTCGTTCAGTTGGGTAGTGTGCCCATGGAACTATCGCATTCTAAGGTTCATGCCAACGCATTTCATTAGAATCCACCAATGGATCTTCCTTTATTTTGTAAATTGGTAAAGGTTTATCAGATTTCAACAAAAACACGCAACCTTTAAAAAAAACGAAAAAAAACTACGAGTTTAGAAAAAAACTTTAAACACTTTAAACACGAAAGACTAAATACAACTTTATTAATGAACTAGAGTGAATCAGGGTTAACGATATAGCATCTTAGAATGGGAAGCCTCCCGCATTCAGATGATATCTCTGTAGTAAGAGCTAAAACATTCGGCGGATAACGTGCTCGCGCACCCGCGCGTGCAACATGGTGGCGTCATGTTGGGGAAGATGGTGCACTTCGTAGTGCGGCGTTCCAACGTAGCCGACGCAAGCGGTGGCATTCGGTGCGCTCTGACAGCGCCGACAGAACATGCTCTATTGCTACGTCAGCCGCGTCTATCCGCGAGGCAAAGCTGCCATGTGCGCCCTCTTTCTGGGTGGGCGCCAAAGCGGCGCTGGCAGAACATCACAAAGTTGACGACATTCAGCGCGCTCGTCGAAAAACATTTTTTGCACGCTCCTCGGCCACCGCATGAGTTTACGGGGTACCGATGTACAGAGGTGTCGAGTGTTTGTGAGTGTATCATAGCCAACGTAGCATGGTTTACGTCACTGGCAACGCACCGACGTGCCGTTGACGTCGGACTACAAATTATGTCTTTATACACTATTTCCGTCATATTCTGTCGTTCTTCCTTTCTCAGTTTCAGTGATCGGTTTTGGCGGGGAACGCCGAGTCTCCCGCCGTGTGGAGAAGGCTATGCCGAAACCCACACTCTTTAACGTTGAATCACAATGACCTTGGCTGACAAAACCCGTTCACAAAAAGCGTATCAATTACGCCGGAAAGACAAGCAGCAACTAGCGCACTCAGGTGTCTTTATGAAATAGAGGACACAGTTAGGAGGGGGCAAAAGCGAACATCACCATTCAAGTCGATCAGAAAGGCGTCACGAGATCAATGTTGAGTCATTGACAATCCTCTGTCCCCAAACGGCTGATGTACTCTTCTTCAGTTTAAGAAAAGCAAAACAAGCTCTTTCCGCAAAGCCCCCTCTCTTTCCACTTTAGTAGAAACAACTCTAGAGAGGAGCGAGTGGACTCACTACCTCTCTCTCCTTCTCTCCAGGGTTCGCTCTGCTAAGGACGAAAGACTGGAGGGCTTTGCGGGAGGACTTTGTCCTGCTTTTAATCGGACACGTAGTATACCGTACTGCTCAAGGATCCTGACCTTTCTCGTCAAAAATAAAACACGGAAAAATTAAATCGGCGTACTCATATTGCTCATTTTCGTTTAAACCGAAAACACGTAAACTCTAATTATATTGCGACTTTCTTTTCGCTCTATCGAGTATCTGATACGTTCTGTGCACGTTTGCCTAAGGCAAAGACGGATGTTGTATTCTTTTACATAATTGATGTAAACTGGAAATGGAGTACTTGGATAATTTAACACTTGACCAGAAAACTCCAACTGCAATCGCATGGCTCATACCGATAGGTTAAACATATATTTGTTTATTGAATTGCACAATACATATTTAATAGATAGTATCATTTGAACTACGGCAATACGACCCAATTCACATTACTGCAACCATAATGACTAACGGCTTCACGAACTCAGTGCGTGGTTGTTCTGCTCAAACTTCTTGTTTCAAGATTCATTTTCGACGTTGTTATCTGCCAATAGGCCATATGCGAAATTTAGAGCGCCATCTAGTAGCGCGCCAAGAACTACGTCCGCCATCTTGTTAGTGGCGAGAAAACGAAACCAGAGACCCGACCGGCAAAGACCCCATGTAAACAGGCGACCACGCTTCGTGCGAGAGATGCGATCCCAACGATTGCTGCGTTGCGCTGCGGGTGCAGCGATAAACCTTCGATTCGTGAGTGACGTGAACGCAAACGTGAACAGAGTTCACCTTTATTCCTTATTTTTATTTGTTACTTGAGACGCAGCTTTTGACAAAAACAATTGGTGACAACGCGAAGAAACATGCGGACGTTATCGCGCGGCGTGAAGCCATTTACAACTATTGAACTGGGCCCTAATCTCTTCACGAAGTTGTACCAAATTTGTTTATGACCTTCTTTTTTCTTTTATGTACGTTGTAGTGTCGGCCTGCCTTTTTCTTAATGCGCTAGCAGCTCAATGCATGTGGACGATACGAAGGCTGTTAAGCAAGGCAAAAAGATGGCAGTTTTAATAGCCTACGCCACCGGTCAACAGTGGTATGCTTAGGTTCATCGCAGTGGTTAAAACTTCGATGTCATAGGCGGCAAAAACTTACGTTGCGGACGTCGAATGAAGCAACACGGGCGGTGCCAACTTCATTTTACAACCTTCTTCTTTTTTTTTTTTTGTCGCAGCCGAGGTAGAAATTTTGTTTAGTGCAGAGAAGCTCGGGGGTAGTTTTGAGAAAGTCACTGCAGTTATTCTGCCAGGGTTGAACAAATCTTCATTAATAGCGCAACATCCGTCAACTGTGCTTGAGGTCAAAGCTGTCTGAAACCAATTTTAGCCCTTTGCAACGCTTGAAAAATATTGCCCAGGACAGTTTCCTTTCGAACAACACAGAGCGTTCCACCAAAAACCCCTCCCGCCAGTAACAACTAAAAAAAAAAAAAACTAACTTTGAGTTATGTATTTGCGTGGAGCAATGTACCACTAAACAGTACGACTTCAAGCGTATTCGCACCGAAAAAAGATTTAAAAGTGTTCTCAAACATGAAAGGCATGACGACCAAGTCCTTTCGGAGGCCTGTGCACACGCTGGCTACAACCCGCAGCGTGTAGGCTTCCACAGCGAAGGCGTAGGACTTGGTCCGCTGCTTCGACGAGGTTGTCGCCAGCGTGCACAGGCCTCCGAGAGTTTTGTCAGACAGTTGCGGTAGGTTGTTTAAACTGTTCGTCCACATAATATGGTCGGAAGGCGGAAAACAGTTGCTGCGTCATCGCACATTGCCCGTACAGCTGTCTCCGATGCCTCCACCGTGCTTCGGTACAGACGACGCTTGCCAACATTAAAATGGCGACGCTCTCAGTGTTGTGAGACCACAAAGCAATTTCGCATAAGGCCTATTGCGCGCTCTAAAACTGTCGGGGAGTATACGGGATCCCACTTTCACTCAAATAAGTGCGAAAATTCGCACATGTAGGCTACCGCGAAATCTCACCTGAAACACGGAGGTAACCCTGAGCCTGTATAACACAGGGATGATAACACCCGCCACCACGGGTATGAGCAGCGGAGTGGCCAGCACACCCCAATTGTAGTGCAATCCGTAGGCGTAGTAGTGCGCACTGAAGCCGACCACTCCGATCGCGGAAATCATCGATGCCAGAACTGACACCGCCAGGGGAAGCACCTTCAAGGTTCGACTACCGAGGAACACCTCCTCGGGAGTGCTTGCACTCCTCGCCCTGCTCACAAAGGAAAAGTAAAGTCCAAGGCACAAGTTGGCTGCTAGCAGAACGCCGAACAGGCACTTCTCGATGCCGACCGCCATCATTTTTCCGGTACGAACGGAGACAGAAGCCCGTGCTTCGCTGCGGCAAGGGATTGTTTACATGCGTTTTCGGTCACCGCAATGCGAAGCTTCTTTTGCCCCACAGCTGTGCGCTACCAACGGCGCAACAGCTGATTCTGCGCTTGTTATTCCAGGAAGAAAAGTTTTGTTTACTCAAAATTGACGGCCAAATTGCTAGTTTTTCTTTTTCAAAAGCCAATTAAATTAAAAAAGTAATTTCAAATAAGTGACAAAAACCTGTTACATTCTCACTCAAAAATATGTGTGCTTGGTTGGTTGTCTTTTTGTACAAGCTTGCTTCAGTAACGTTTTTTTTTTCCAAACTGCTCCCTTTCGTACAGTACATCCTGCTCAGTGAAGGAAATTATCGGGTTGAACGTCATGTTCGGTGGTGCAACCTTAAAATTGAGCGTCATATTTTTTTTCCGCAAAAGGCTGTCCCCTTGAATTTACGGTCTAGCTTTAGACTTTTAATCATAAAATTTATATTAAGGCTGGCACCCCACCGTTTCAGGTTCGACACTCATGTAACTGAAGACCGTCACACGAGAGCTGCGTCAGAGTTCAGCTTGAACTTGTGTCCTGACTGACACAAACACGAAGCCGCAATATCCTATTCTGTCGACCCTGCGGCATTCTCGGCGCACTGACGAAACATTCCTACGCTTAAAAAGAAACAGTTATAGCGTCCTGTTCTTGACAAGAAAGAAAATTAACGATCAATTTGCACAAAGCTCACCTTGAGGACGCACAATCAAACGCAAGCGAGCGTTTATTTATAAAAACGAAAAAGTTGTAGTTATCCTTGCAGTGCTATGAATTTAATTTGCGAGCTCTAGCACTGCGAGAGTTAAATCTTACCGTTTAAATTCCGTTCCAAGTCTGGAGAGGCCAAAAACATAATGATACACCTTCAATAATGCGGATAGTTTCAGGATAAATAGAGAGTTTTGTTATTGCATATAAGAGGCACTGTGCTTTTGCTTTTGCGTTGCCTGCCCCCCATTGCGCATGTGACATACGCTCGCAACTTGACGAGGTATACCTACGTACACTCGCAATCTATATCGCCTCGCGTACGCAGCGGCCGTCTCCGTTCCCTTCTCGCTGCTCTCGTCACCCGCGGGACAGCGCGAGACTTCCCCAAATTGAGAAATGCGAGTCATACAATTTAATCTGCTGGCTTTATACAAATAAAAATGATACCGCACGTTCACAGCCAGCACAAGAAAGAAAATCCACGTAATTTCGGTAGCCATGTGATTTGTCTAATGGGATTGGCTTGGTTGAATTCAGGAATTGGATTGCTAGGAGCAGTTTGCATACGCACATCTAGATAGTTCTGGAACAACTTGCGTTTGTGTTTCTATTCCGCTTTACATTTAGTTCTCCATTGGTGCATATTCCGCAGCGTTCCGCTGAGAACTTGCGTGCGCTGTACTCAGTGCTAACGTGGTATTTCTTTACACTGTTCTAAAACTTTTTAACGTTTGCCAATTGAATGTGGCCATCTCAAAAAGGGCACTAGCCGCGCCAACCGTTCGCATATATGAAGTTTTGTTCCTATCGTGACGTTGCCCGTTCCTTAGGGGATGAAGCGAATATAGCGCGGATGTACTTTGGGCGGTGAACAATGGCGCTGTCCCCGACGAAGTAGTAGTCGTATACATGAAAGAGTAAACAGCAGCCTGTTTTCGTCCGCAGTTCGTATAACGAGATAGAGGAGGCATACATAACACAGGACTAGTATCCCGCTTGCGGGGACGCACGACGCTGGAAACATAACTCGACCTAGCCATTCGTCTGAAACTAAGTCGGCCACCAACTTCACAAATTTCAAAAACATTCCGCTGTCGAGACGATGGTCGGGTTACCGGCCTGCTTTATTCTTCGAGCAAAACTGTTTCGTACCCCGCAGATGACCTTTTTAAAGCATAAAAATGCTTTTTAACGGGACCCTTCCCCCTCCCCAATCTCCAGAAGTTTGTTCGTCCGTCCGTCCGCACATTTAGCGAGGAAAATGATATCACGTCAGATACGTGTCAAACCAGTTTCCTCTCTATATTTAGTGGAAAACTGAAGTCATGTTACCCACACATGTATTCAGCTTCCCCGTTAAATTTAGCTGGAAATTTGACTTGACGAGACCTATGCCTGCTTTCAGTTTCCCCTCAATTTAGAGGGGAAATTGGAGCCACGTGACTTGCACACAAATTTTTTCTGTCCGCAATATTTAGCGAGTAAATGGAGTTGGTCTGTAAGTGGAGTGACATACACCTCACGTCGGGATTTTAAAAAAAGAAAAAGAAAGTGACTCAGGGCAAAATGGTCCCGTTCACAAATGGCCTCGGACAAAATGTTCCCCAGTGCAAACATTGACAAAATGTTCCCAGCACATTTGAGGCTTTTTTTTTTGCTCTTAGGGGTTAGTTTATTGTTTTTACTTGCTGCAAATTGGGCATAGAGAAAGAAATATATATTACTCAGTACTTAAATTATGAAACGCTAACTATTTTAAAGTTTATATATCTAATTCAAACCGTATTGCCTGTAAGCTGAGCCAGGAAAAATAAGAAAAGTATATTATAAAAAAGTATACAAATACATATATATCGAATAATGTGTCTATAATATTTGACGTATTCAGCGCAACAAAAACGCTGCTCCAAAACACGTCATAAGTAAACAATACAAAAATTACGTTTATATTTATAAAGCATTTAGTCGAGAGTCGACTATCGCGGAACTATCGTTAGTAGAGTATGGATAGTCAACTATTGTTAAAGGGGCACTGAAGTCGATTCTAAGATCGTCCTTTTGTGGTGACAACTCAATCCAGACGCTCTAAGCATCCCAACAAACCCGAAATCAAAATCGTGCGTATCTTATTTCCTCGTTGAGAGCGTGTTCAAAGATCGCGACACGCCCTTTTTGGGAAGAATTTTCTTCCGAGTGAAGTTGTCGACGAAGGGCGCTTGTCGGCGAGTTGCAAGCAATGGCTTCGCCCGCGGAGAGAAAAAAAGGAGTCTTATCTGAATGTGTACCTATCAAACTCTCTTCGACACGAGTCATAATAAAATAATTCGGAATCTGCGCGTATTGTAGGGATTTCATTGGTCCACACAGTCTAGTCCGCGAGAAAGAAGAGTCCGCATGTTTTCCTCTTGCCCTGAGATGAATAGGCGGTTTTGTTATATAGGACTTGGTGAATGTGAGAACCAAGACATTTTAAACAACATAAGATCAAAAACAACATTTTTCAAAATTGGCTTCGGTGACCCTTTAATCTGTGGATAGCTAACTATCGTAAAGCATTCGATAGCATTTTATTAGGGGACGGGAACGTCAAAACATTTTCGAGATGAAGCTCGGAAAAAAAAACGTAAATGAAATTAGGGTCTTTATAAATATAAAGGAAGAATCTAAAATATGTTGGAAAGCAGTCTCAAAACAGTAGAGATCCTTTTTAGAAGCTATTGACAATAACCAACTATTGAAGCACTATCGATTGTATACTGTGAAACAAGAACGAAAAAAATATCGATGGTGACCTATAAATATTGTTTTGCAAGGGTTGTCAAAGTAGTTTTCTTGTTTTATATTACTTTCTAAAAGTTCGCACTTCGTCTGCTTTAGGCATAGTTCAACCAGGAAGATTAACATTTCTTTGTCGCCCCTGGTAAGTAAACTACGTGTCGCAGAAATCAGAGACCCAGCTTGAATATGATTATATAATGCTAGCGATGGTCATCCAATGCGAAAGTATGGGGATAAGACTACCTGGATGAGGAGATAAGTGTAAAATCGGTTAAAGTGCAGGCGAGGTGGTGTAAGTTATACATGATGATTGAAGCCTGAGACTATGGTTTGAAAGACGGAAACTCATGAAGGAGGAAGAAAAAGAAACAAACAACGTCTGGTAATGTTGTTGTTTTTTTCTTTCTAGCAAACAGGTTTCGAGATAAAAACTATAATGAATGTTGCCTTTCGGATTCACAATATTTTTCACAGAAATGATGTCACATTGCCAACAATACCGTGACTTAGATCAGTTGAAACTTTAATTTTTAACTTTTATTTTGAATTACGTTCCTGTTATGTTTCCAAAATTATTTCATTTGAAGACTGGAAAAAATAAGCGCGTCCTTAACGAGCGATGTTGGCTTGGTAAGAGCTTTATATCTGGTATTGTGCAAATCGAAGAGGCCAAGACAAAATGAGTGTAACATTTATTAACTCAAAAATATTTATTTATGAATTATGTATAGCTCCTGTATTTTCAAGTTCTATTTTATAATAAAAGATCAATTATTTATCAGCCACCGTTTTTTAAAATATGCCTAAACAGAGCCGATCAAAACATGCTAACATTGCAACAGTAGTAACTGCTTTTTTAACAGGTAATTACCGATATTCGGGAATTCGCTATGGATAGTCATCAGCTGAAAAACAAAATTTATGATCCCTAACAGATTGGCCATTTCTATATGTCAGTATTCAAGACTATAAAAGGTATTATGTGGCAACTGAATAATAAAAGAAACACGCGTTAAACAAACTTGTCGAAAATCCAAATGCTTAATGCCTTCAGCGAGTATTTCCCCTCGCTCCATGACATTCAAAAAACAAAAACTACTAATCTTTTTTTTTAATTTCTCTAATGCCGGCATACTCAAATGCAACACCTGATATTTGAATTTGAGGCAAGTACAATATATGTGCACAGGAAAAGTAGCAAAATGCCATTTCCGTTTTACCTTTACGTTCATTTTATGAGAAAGCAACTTCCTTTCAACTTCATGTCTCTTTCCCAGACCGCCGCGTTGGCTGCCCGTCCATATCCACCACCATTGCTTTTTTTGGGTTGGGCTTTCATTTCTGCAACACTCGTACATTTTCTGAAAGTTTACCCTAAATAGATTTGACAGTCAACTAAGAGCTAACTATCGATATGACTATCGATGACACTATCAACAGTTAACTATCAATAGCGATATTGAAGACACTTTTGATTGTCGACTGGATAGTCAATTATCAAAGGTGCTATCGAAGGTGCTATCGATAGTACATCGATAGTCAGTATCAATATTTTTCCACACAATCGATAGTTTTGGCAAAACTCTCGATAGTATCGATTTGAAATCTTTCAATTGTTTTGTATCACTTGATGAGGTGGAGTTGACCGCGCATTCGACGTTGTGCGCCTTCTGGGTCCCATGGAGGTGCGTGCACGAGCAGACTACGTTTTCGGTCGTCGTATCATCTCGATGAAGTCGCAATGTTCGAAGATTCATGAAGCTTACTGCTCGTCAATCTTCAGTGAAAAGGAGTGAACACATGCGCAACAAAACCGTGCGCCGCGATTCAGATGCCAAGCAACCGCCGCTCTTGTCCAGACTCAACTGTGACGTACATACAGTGACTGTATAGGCTCTGCTTGCAGAGCCAGAGTATTGAGTTCCTCTTCCTTTCGCTGCCACCTCCCTATCGCCGGAGAGGTGGTCACGTTGTCAGAACTGGATGCGACCTTCGTGGGTGACAGTGGTCTTGCAGAGCGCCGAGTTTCGGAAGGAGCATATTTTCCGCTTTGCGTTCGCAAAGTATAGATCCTAGACTAAAATCGAACGAACCGAAAGCTTCCTAAATCATGAAACATTATGTGTAGCAACTGGGTTCAGTACAATCGCGTGTCCAGTACCGCGGAACCTACGGTCCTCGCAGGCCAATCGGAACGTGTCTATGTATCACCGGATTGCGCTTTTATTGAGAAGAGGTATCAGGCTTTTCGCTGCGTCATGCTCCAGCGTGTGTCGATGCACTGGTATGCGTAGCGCATATGGAAGCCATCAGTACGCAAGGTGGGGCTTAGCGTTCACCCTCTGCCAAGCTACAACGAGATAGGGTATAAACGTGGGCTCCCACTCTGCTGGCGGCACCTTGACTGTTGCCGGCTGGCTTTGGGACGGAGATCTCCAACTCGTATTTGCGTATGAGGAGGAGATCGGAAATAGCGACTTGGCAATACGTAACCACGACACGACACCACCACGACCGTGGAGCCTTGGACATCACACACCACGACGACGCGCGACTCGCTGGCGCGATTTTCGAAATCAAGAGGGAAACAGGAAATGACCGGACGACGATGACGGTGCATGAACGGCTTGTCGCCGCACGCCGCACTATTTTACCTGCGCAGAGCACCACAGCGCGCCGCCTCGCGCTCTGCGCCTTCGTGACCCTGCAAAAACGACCGTGGCGTCCCGCAGTGCTTGGCTCCAGAATGGCCTCATTGCAATACTCTGCTACGCAAGCGTAGCATATACAGTTCCTCTGGACGAACGCACCTCGCAGCTCCGCGTTACACGGATCTGGGGCTCTGGTCTGGACACTTGTTGAAAAAGTCGGCGATAAACTTGGCGACCATGATTTGCCTTGGCCGCGCTTCACCTTGGCCATGGCCAATCATGGCGGTCGAAATCCTCACCGACTTTTTCGCAGAGTGCCCAGATTAGAGACCTTGGTCGGTTCAGAAAACTCCACGAGGTGAACCTTGCTGCAAGCGGCCGACAAGTAAATACAGTATATTGTTTGCTTCATCGGTTCGATTTTGGGTTTTCTGCTGTGTGAGGCTCGAAGCACTCTCGTGAGAAATATATGGTCATCTGGGTAGTTATTTGAAGCCTTATGAGTGATACGTAAGGTGGTGTAAAATCAACATTCAGCGGTTCGTAGGCTCTGCTTATGTTTTCTGCGCGGCTGGCACGCCGTACATCTCCTGTCGTCTCAGAAAGTTGGACACAATCTACATTTGAATTTTTCTATTAATGCTTTCAGAATCTACAAAGTTGTTCATTGAATTAGTTCAATATAGTATCTAATATATATATATGTATATATATATATATATATAGATATATATATAATTAGACGGATTATACTTGGTTCTACCCTTAAAAGGGAATGCCAAGGTGTTCTTTAAAAAGTGAGTTAGAGGTAAATACTAGAAATATTTGTGTCCTGTGAATCTTAATATCGCTTTCGTTTTTCCTGAAGATTTAACTAAACGGGAGAAAACACGAAAAACGTCCAACCAATCGTCACCTCATAAAAGGATCTTTCGGCCGCCAAGCGTGTGTCGCTCGTGTGGGCAGCGCGTGAACTTCAAGCTTGCCACGTATATTCCCCCGCACTGACAACAGCTGTGACGTCTTTCTCTGACCTGTCTAAAAATAGAATGAGTGTACCTGTACAGCTTTGATAGGCGCCGAAGGTGCGCGAGAGTGGAGACTCGAAAACTTCTTTTATGGTGTAACGTTCCTGGAAGTTTGGGCTTCAGCGGTACTTTGAAGATGATTTTCTGCAGCCTCCGTGCACCAAGATAAAAGAAAAATATATATAATATATATTCTCATATTTATGATTCGCGACACCACTAAAGACGATTTATCTGTTTCTGCTCAAATACAGAAGCGCTCCAGCTTCTCTCTAAGCTGACACTACAACCAAATGTACAAGAGCAAGCTAGGCCGCGCTCCTGGCATTGAGACGTGCATTTCCAACGCGAGTACTTGTCCTGCGAAGAACGCCTCAAAGTAGTGACCTCGACCTCTCGTGCTTGTGGAATTCTCTTATAAACATCTGTCTTGACGTTCTAGGGAGTCGTCCTACGACCTCAAAGCTTATCCTATGGAGACTCGCGAATTTCGATAGACGATTTATGAACATCTGTTGTCACTCTCTGTTTGTCATCCACTATCCTAAGGCGTCCATAGGGACACGTATTGACGTTGTATAGAGCTCCCAAGTCGGAAATTTTTCTTATTTATTTGTATTACCCCGGTATGTCCCTGCGAGAGATTGGCGATCAAGGAGGTTATAAGGGGCAGGAAGTGGCGTCCATATTCTCTATGCATGGAGTGAAATGTAAAGCGGAAGTATGCGTGGCCACGAAATGCCGTCTTATTAGCGAGTTTTAGTAGACCGTGTTTCCCCTCCTCTACCCGGAACTCTACATCCAAGGCCATCGGCGCTAAGGCGCAGTGACGGTTTCTTCGTAGCGGAGGGTTAGGGGGGGGGGGGGAGGAAGAACATGGTCTACTAAAACTCCCTATTGTCTCGGCTATTGAGACTATCCATTTCCTGCCCTTTTTTTCTTTACAAGGTTCCCCATCTTTTACCACAGTCTCGGGTAATTTTCATTAGGATTAGGAAACTCAGTTAACGGACGTCACCATGAAAATATGGGGCAAACATCCGCGTTGCTATGGCATTGCAGTGGCAACGCGGTTGTTTGCCCAGTAATTTCATGGCGGCGTCCATTGAATCGGTGCAGAACAGGTGAGATATGGAGCCCAACACTTCCCTGAGCAGTAGGAAGCCGGCTTGTAGCGGGCGCTCTCGCCACCGCGCCGGGAGCGTCCTCTAGAGCGAGTCGTGATAGCTCGGCGTTGGAAAGCGAGCGTGTCAGTCCTCGTACCCACGAACGCTGAGAATTGCACCGCGAGTTGAGAAAGCCGTACAAGCCCTGCTTCGAGAAGTTGTTCGTTTCCCTCTGCCGTGATGAAAATGCGGGTTCGCATCGAAACTTCTTTTGGTGCGCCGATCGTATCGAAAGCCAGCCGCGACAGCGAGCAGACGAGGCAGACCAGCACGCGGCTTAGCCTAAGCCTAATGAAATGGACCGAGCGGTGAGCAGACGATTGGAGCTTGGTTGGATTTACGTTGGATGAGAGCGCGTCGGTGCGCAAGGCAGTCTGGGATCAGGTTCTTTTCCCGGCATTGTTGGGCATGACGTCATACCGGGTCCTGCCCTATTGAAACGTCATTGTTGGCGATCCTATGGACGTCCTACTACCTGTCTATGAGGAGCGCCTTATTGGACGTGAAATGCTGCAGCTGCTGCATAATTCTAAGACAGCCAGCTGGAGATCACTATTCTCTGTGTCACTAGTTGCGTGCACTACAGGCGAAGGCAACGCCAGGCCAGGGTAGAAAGGGAAAGTACTAGGAAGGCTTGAGAGGAAGAGAGGAGCCTCCTTTCCTCTCTAACGTTTCTAGTGCTCTTCCGTTCTCTCCTCACCCTCCATTGCCCTCCTCTCCCTTCCCGCGTTCCTAGTGCTTGCCCTTCCTCTTTTCGCCCGGCGTTGCCTTCTCTTGCACTGCACACAACTATAGTAGCGTTACAAGTCAAGAAGGTAGCGGCAAACGCCCCTCAAAGGGAATCATATATCCCTCCGCCACCTCTGCATCCAATAGCGTCCCATCGTTTCCGTGACGTCGTGGCCAACGCGGGAGAGGGTTTTGCCTTGCTTTGAATATTTGCTTTATCTTTCGACCTTGACTTAGCGTTGTGGAAGCCACGAGAGGGAGATTAGAAGTCGTTTTTGTTTCCGATGGAAACAAAAACGACTTTGAGGATTAGCTTCCCCTCCGATAGATAAAAGGCCACTTTCAGGAACTCGGTTTCCTCTCCGATAAATACAAAGGTCGCTTTCGTCAACAAAAAAAAAAGGGGGGGGGGGGCGGGGGGGGGGGGCGGAGACAAGTTGGCATCCCTCTGTAGCCAATATCTATGCATTGAAGCGGATCAAGGGGTGTTTCCAGGAAACTATTCTTTCGACTGCAGATGGATTTCAAACGGTCGCATCACGATTATGGGAGGAGCTTCTCCTACCTTCTTGACTTGTAACCGACTATTGGCCCCAAGCGGGACCGATTGGAGCGCTGCGATCGCTCGACCGTGACGTATGATGGAGGATCACGTGATAAGGCCAGCTATTCCGCCTTGCTTTGGTCGGGACCATCGGGAACCCTTCGCTCGGTACTTTTCGCATTTTTTCTGTGTTTGAAGCTTGATCAGTACGGGCGTGGATCGGCTTCGGCAGCTGTCGAGCTCAGGGAGCAATGGTAAAGTACTGATCGGGGCCGCAATGCCGCAGTTACGTGACCGACCCAAATATCAGCTACCAGATCTACCCCAAGGAGAAGCATTCCAATATGATTCATAAAATGTGAACAGATCCTCACCCTGCGTAGCATTACCTTTCTCATACAGCTTCAATATTATTTGAACAATGGGGTTAAAAATGTATGTACAAGTTGGCGTCACGTTATGCAAGTAGAGCTGACTGCTAATAGGCTTGAAACAGTAATTTACAGATGGTAACAAACCATAAAATATCACTGACTATGTTAATGCAAACATCACTCACAGCTTAGTGGTATTCAGCAACCAGCAGCTGCATAAATGTAGAGAATGTTACGTGGCTTTATTTAGTTTACTTTAAAGATTGCTGATGCAAGTAGCTGCACTCGTATTGGCAAGTAATATTTTTCTCTTTGTAACCTATCTGCTTATCTTGTAGGAGCCCAAATCAAAACAATTATACAACTCTAATACACCTAGCTACAGGAATATTTGCACAATCTTTCTTTACAAAAAAAGAAGAAGAAAAACAACAATGCTGTACACGAACTGTCATTGGCCTTTGAATGGTCTGATATTAGTTTATGAAATTAAATGTTATCAACAAGCTTTAATATTCGTCGCTCGAAATTTCCGACATCGCAGAGAAGTTATAAAACCTGCGCTTCAAAAACGTAAAAAAAAAATCAGCAGAACCCATCCTTTGGGAATGATTATCCACGTTAATGCGAATAGCATCAAACGGTGCGGAGTTATGCGCGTTCGTCAGGTGGCCGGCACAGTCTAGATACGCCAGCCCACTCTTGAGGCGATTCTAAATTTGTTGACACTTTCACAGCCCTGCGCACGATCTCCGCAGCCCAGCACGTGCGTTTGTGTCACTTAGGAAGGCGAGCAAAGCACGCGCCATACGCACAAACACTCAAACTGGTACCGACCAGACTTTCTGGCGTCTCAGCTAGTCTCAACCAACGGTACTCTAAACGGTTATTTATATCTTTACCATAGGACGCGCTTTACAGCGCTGTCGCAGCTACCGGTGCGCGCGCGTTCCATGCACTGAGGGCAGACTTGTACACGTTACTGAAAAATAGTAAGGAATTACAATTACGAATTACTCGAGGCTAAATTGTAATTTATTACAATTACCTCTCCCATGAAAGTAAGCGATCCGTTACCCCCAAAAGTTAATCCGTTACTTTCGTGGCGTTACTTTCAACAATATTTTCCTCAATTAGAAACAAAGTGAAGAAAGGTTATTCAAGATCTTGTCGTGCCACCCTCTTCCATTTATTGACTTTCAGTATTTTGAGCAACAGCTGACTCCTCGAAAGTCTCGTCAGACTTTTATGCATTATTTCTTATTCAATATGTTCACTGCTACGCTGAACACCCTTTGAACTGAGGCACTGGATGGGGAGTGTCATCATTGTTGCCTCACGAATGCTTCATGCTCTGCCATGGAGCTTTTTCAGCGAAGCAACGGAAGTACTATTTAGCTTGGAAGATACGGCAAAGCTGTCGTCGTTGCAGCCGCTGCTCTACTATTCGAGAGTTTTAGTAAAGTTGGTAACAGCGAAGCTGATATTTAAATAATAAATAAGGTTAGGCTCGATATTCTTCTTCCTTTGGTTCTGAACAGGTCGAGCCTCGGTTGAGACGTTGGCGAATCAAGAAAAAGTTTCCAATATTTAAATATAAGTAATCGAGAAAAAAAAAGCGACACTTATAACAACAATTAATTGGAACGTTTGTTAAAACAAGGAAATGTAAACGCACGGTTTCCATGTGTACCTTTCTTGGTGCCGTTCAAAAACGCACGGAGCACGGACCGATCTGCAGTTTACTCCGGTATTCTCCAGATAGATGTCCGCTGATGCCACGGGCAGCGAAAGGCAGAAAACTAAGCGACGCTATGGCCCCACTCATGAGTTTCACTCTTTGAATCTTAAGTCTAAGTCAGCCACCATTATGTTTTATTTTTAAAAATATCTGCTTGAGATAAGATGCGTCCTGCTGGGTAAAAACAGGAAGAAGAAAAAAGAAGACTATTACCATTTTCGAAGTGCTCGCAAAAAGCTGACTCAATAAAGGGGTAACTGAGATGCAGCTAACCTGGCTGGAAATTACAAATAAACTGGGTAACCACGAAGTTGGACTACAAAAAAAAAAGTAAGTAGCTTTTAAAACAGGGTCAAAATAAAGTGAAAGAAGCAGAAAAAATACATCCTGTTTTCTAAGAGATGATGATCAGTGTGCATCGACCAACGAGGATGCTTGTGTCTAACACCGCTTACATCACATGCTTATCTCTTTCAGCGATTTGGTAGGACGGAGCGTTGTCTCGTGTTGTGACATTATGAAAATGGTCAAAGTTGGCTGCAACGAGAGCGACATTGTTAATTCGGGTACTGCACTTAGCGCCTTGAGCCTCTCGAAGAGGCATACAATCGCTAGGTGTCTTCCTCTCCCGCCTTTCGATCGCAAAAGAAAGCGCCGATACTAAAAAAAGCGGATACCAACTTCCCTCACCCCTTTCTTTCTTGAAGAAAATGTTGTGAATCTTTTGGCTCCGGTTGCGCAGAGTAACTAAAAAAAAAAGATTCAGGGGCTTGCGTGCAGCAAAAAAGCTTTGTGAACTGGAAAAGTGCCAAGCCTCCCTTTGGGGTGTCACTGCGCTCTAATTTCACCTAAATGAAAACGACCTTCTCTTTAGAAGGGGGGGGGCTGATTGGTGTAAATTGTAACGGATTACAAGGAATCCGTTGCGTAAAAAATGTAAGGGAATTACTTCAAATTATACGCAAATAACGATTATTCCGTTACTAAATTACCGATGAAATGAGGGATTACAAGTAATCCGTTACATTGCTAACGGATTACGTGCACAAGTCTCGCATGAGGGCTCATTCCCCTCTTCGGAGGCCGAGCACGGCCGCTACATCACCCTCTCCCGAGCGCGGGAGAGGTGAGCTAACGCCGTGCTCAGCCAGCACCACTAGGCGAGGCCGCAGCGCCTCGGAGTTGTAACGTCCAAATTCACGACGAGTGGGCCGACCTGGAGGAAGGCTCACCGGACATGCTCTCTTTTTTTCTTCTTAAATGTGTTTTCCCGAAAACGCCAAGCATTTGCATACTCCGGGCTTTTTGTTTTGTTTTTAGCTTTCTCCAGCGCCTGGTTCTCAGGGAATTTGCAGTGGCAATTTTGCATTCTTTGCGCCTGGCGGCTTGCACAATCTCGCGGCGGGGTACGCGAACTGCTCTAACCGTCTCTTTTGTCTTTCGTGTTTGGTGCTTGGCGGTAACGCGTTGGGTTGTCAAGTTACGGGCAGCTCCGGGCTTCAGCCATGCCTCATAAATGCTGTGTTCCTGGGCTACCATGGGAACTATGAAACGTCGTCGAAGAAGAGTGTTTGTGTTTAGTTCCCGAAGGATGAAGAGCTGCGAAAACTATAGGTATGGGCGATTCCTCGAAAAAAAAACCTGGTTCTATCGACGCACACCAGGTGAGAACTCTCATATATTTTCACTTTTTCTTAATTATTGAATTTATTTTGTTGAGGTTTACACTGACGTGGCAGCAAGGCGAGAAGCGCGCTTGCCTCTCGCTTTTAATTTTAGACACGTATCTTTGTAGCGCAAGCTCCCGTTTTCAAAACCACGGTCAGGAGCATAGCATTCTCTCCATGTTCCCCTCTTGTTCCTACATCTGTGGCGCATATTTTAAAAAAATCAATGAAATTGTCGACTCTCTGAAATATGAAGGAGATTTTAACGTGGACGCTGAACAAAAGACACGGCTCGAGACGATTTTCAGAACCAGTGACTTGCAGAGGACGATTCAACTGCGCATTTTTTGTAGTCTTTGACTGACTGGACTTGGCCGTATGGAAAGCCGAGAATCTTACCAGTGGCACGCTAACCGAGGAGACTCAGCGGGCAACCTCCGTTAAACGACCCGTGCACTTATGGAGATCATCGAAAGCTGTTTCATTGAACTCGGGCTGAACTATGTCCTGCTGGGAAAGATTCAGTCTGATAGCCAGGAGAGACCGTTTCGGATGTACGGGCAGCTGGCTGGCTCGCAATTGCACATATCGTAAGGCAGCTTTATGAAGGTGAAAATAAGCTGCGACCGGAAGTACGTTGCCCGACAATCCCGTGTGAAGACAGAGCGATG
This sequence comes from Ixodes ricinus, assembly GCA_037355805.1. Lineage (NCBI taxonomy): Eukaryota > Metazoa > Arthropoda > Arachnida > Ixodida > Ixodidae > Ixodes > Ixodes ricinus. Next base: position 6,417 of record JAZHYW010063562.1, on the reverse strand, counting down.
GGAGGAGCTTGAAAAACAAGTAAACACGCCACGGCACAGCTGAAACGATGGTGTAGTTACAGAGAGGCAGTGTCACAAGCGATAAGTTAGACCCTCCGGTCCTGATCTACGTGGCAGGGTACGCAGTTTATGCCGCTTTGAAAAAGCCGAAATGTCAAAAATGCAGGGCGGCGCTTACTGAAGAAGATAAGACTGGCGACAGTTTCGCTGCGCAGGAGAACTACTCTCTCCAAGGAATTGGATCGAGGGGCTCCTTTATCCAACTATGTTCGCCGTTAATGCCGTGACACACAGATACGTTGTTTCTCAAGGACTCTCCAAGCAGGCAGAGTTTCTGAAGGTTCGATCCAGCGTCAGTTCGTCACCGAGCTTACCGCAATGGAACTGCTGTCTACCAACGGACTTGTGACTTCGACATGTGAAGAAAGACACACAAGTGAGCTCGTGCTGAAGAACTTGTTCTGGTGCAGCACGAACAATTTAGCTGAAGAACTATTGTGGAAGGGTGAACGAAAAGATCATGAGGCTTAGCTAATTCAAGTCAAATGAAAGAAATGTGAACCCTAAAATCTAAATAATTATTTTATATTCAGGTGCAGCGAGTTGTCATAGCATTATTATGGCGAAGCGGCATTGAAGCCTACATGCCGTACATGTGCTGATAGTCTTAGTGTCGCGAAAGCTACAGAGCGGCATCTTAGCTGCTTGTGTTTGAATTGTGTCAAGATGGATACGAGAAAGTATGGATATACAGAGGATGTTACGATTGCAAGCTTTCAAAGGTGAGAGACTTATATTCACAGCATCTATTCGTAGTGTGGATGGGCGAGGGTAGATGTGTGCAGAAGCTCCCACAGCTGCATGTGTCCATTACTGAAAATTATGCTATAAGCTTGCTAAGTTTGCCTCGGTTTCCAATCAGAAAATACTTGTGCACTTCGATCTGGGCAGCATCTTTCCACCTTTTTTGTGTCTTTTCTGCGTTTAATTTTTCGTCTTCGAATGTCTCAGTCTCGGATTAGTTACTTTATGGATAAATATTCCCATTTCGCCTGCAGTTGTTTTTATTATCATATGTTTACTTCTAGTAAAAGTACATTTCAACACATTACATTTTTCGTGCTACAAAAGTCCGATTTTTTAATAATCTTATTTTCATTAGGCTTCACATACGAATTTAGTAACCGCTCATGTCATCACCAACTGGATTATTGCTGTTATGCATTTGGGCGGGTCCCATCGCCTACAATAACGTTTCAGGGCATTTGTTTTGTTGTTTGTGTCTTCTCACTCCTAGAGATAATTCAGCACCCAAGATTTTGATGCCTAGAACGAAAAAGTACCTCCTGCAAGACGTCGTTAACCTTGTTCTTTCATATCATAACAATATGTGCACGTCCTAATATGCTGCCCGTGTAACAGCAATTATGTTTCCCAGTCATATAGATATTTATAAATCCTGTTCTACTTATTAACAAACGTATGGGTCAATAAAAACTGCCATTCTACGTCGGTAACGTCTATGCGCGACGCCTTCAGATTGCAGCGCTTTTCCGCGGCGCTCGCCAGCCGACTCGTGTGACGTCACCGGAGGAGCGCTGCGGCCTTCAGCTCTGGGTGGTGTTGGCTCAGCTCACGAGAGCGGAAGGAGCCCTCGTGCATGGAACGCGCGCGACCGGTAGCTGTGACAGCGCTGTAAAGCCGTCTGACATAAGAGATATAAACAACCGTTTAGAGGTGCGTTGAATGACTGCCTTCATAGCTCTGTGGTTAGCGCGTCTGCCTGCTGATCAAAAGGTCAACGGTTCGAATCCCAGCCGGCGCCGGTCTTTTTGTTATTATCGACCCACTGGCGTGAGCAGGGTTAGATAGCCAGAATAGATACACAGATAGACGAAAAGTGTGACAGTATCAAAGATTGCTATTTGCATTAAAAAAGCATTAGTTGTACTATATTGATTTTGCGACTCCGCGACTTGGGAAGCGAGCATGTTACCACTGAGCCACGAGAATTTGTTTTCTTTATTCCTGATCTACGATAACAACGGGAGACCACCGATTATACCTTGGCAAAAGCCGCTTCACTTCACCGTTCATCGCAAATCGCAATCTTCAAGGCCGGTTGAGACACCGCGTTCATGAGCGCGTTCAACTGCGTTGTGTTGAGAACCGAAAGCGAGACACCGGCACATCGTGCTTCGTATAGAATCGTGGAATCCATTCAAGGAATCATGGTTGCACGCGATATAGCAGCAGGGATGTCCTGGTTTCTCGCAGCCGAAGCGCAGAAAAACGCAGTCAAACCAGATCAAACGCGACTGTGTGAGTGCTCCAGTTGTTTCGCTCCCAGCTCTGGCTGCAGAGCTCGATCAATTCCGCAGCACGCTGGCCAATGGGTACATTCAACCTAACTCAAGTAATGATACACGGCATGTTCCTTCACCCATGGCATGCCAGGAGCTCGATGTGTCACCGACGTTTCTTCCATCCAGCTTGTGCGGATCACGAAGTGAGTGCCGACGTTTGGAATACGAATCCAATGAACGTGTAGCAATCATCCAGCTTCTTTATTCTACAGAACACGCGTTCCCCTTCAAGAACACTTTCGCCCTCAACAGCGGCGGACATTTAGGGGGCCTTGTCCACGAACGCATTGATGCTCTAGCAGACCAGCACAACTGAAAGAGGTTTTCAGTTGCAACAAGGTGCCCGGTCGAATGGAAGTTAAAAAAATTCGCCTACCTTTAACGGTAGGTCGCACTTCGTAAGCATTCATTGCGATGCGCAAGACAGCGCCGAAGACGACAAGTTGACCTGTACCCTCCGCCGCGCGAGTCCACGCCGCCGCGCTTCCGTGCAGCGACCGTTTCCCAGCTCGCCTGCAACCGGCTAACCGGCTCCCCGGAAGCATTCGCACAGGCAGCCGATTTAGGAACTCGACTGTGTCGAGTAGTGAAACGAAACGTTGGGTTAAAAGAAGCCTTAAACACCCGTAGTATTAAAAAGTGAGACTGAGACACTCCATCTTGACGCAGAGTGCAGGAAACGGTCACGTCATCCCTCATCCTACGTCACGACGATAGGCCAATCAGGTGAGCGCCGATGCCATGTTCTTGGGGCTAATAGTGATACGTAGCGACTGGGCAGGAGATCGAACTATAGGGGGCGCTCTGACCCGTTTGTTGTCCCCATACTCGGTGTTTACCAACACAAGGCCTGTGCACTGCCAGCCCCTATAAAAATGGCGACTGCCATTTCACAAACATCTTATTTACTTTGTATTGCCTATATTGCCATTCTATTGGTCTCGCTTGAATTTTATTGACTCTTTCTTGCCCCTTTATTAACATATGGCACTGACGCGGTAGGCACTAAAATGCCAATCAAATAGCGGAAGAACCCTTTAGCGTCTTTTTATTGGCAGGTGTCAATACGAAATTCGGGTATTGATCGTTTTTATGGTGTCTACCGACTGTCAATCTAGCGCCCTTGGAAGAAGTACCATACCGGCCAACTTCGGCTGCAAGTGACGCGACCTTCAAGTTGCAAACCATAATTATATTGTACGCCAGAGGTTCAACTGGCGCTAGTGGGTCGCGGCAAATTGAAGCAGACCATACATGAGTAAATTTCTTGCAATATGTAATTTAATTACAATTACAATTATTTTGCTCCAAGAGTAGTTTAACCTTAAGAGGCACTGACTCATCAAAATCATTTTCATGCTCAGAAATGATTAAAAATCGTGCTGGACATCACCCTCAAAATTCAAACTTGGGAATTCAGTATTTGTGAATTAAAAACAATTTCAAATGCCAAATTTGAAGTTCCCGCGCGATCCGCGCCAGTGCAGGAAGTCAACCTTTACGGTCTCCTGCGACTCGACTCTTTCGGACCTCCGCTCCGCGCCATGAAGGAAAGTGCCATTGCAACAGCACCCGATGCGAGGAGAAGGACCGGCGGGGAAAAAACCGGTTTCTTCCCCGACTCGCCGATCTGCTCGAGCGCCGCCAAGTTTTCCTGAAGGAGGATACAAATCCAGGAAGCGACTTCACACCGAACTCGGTATTTCGGTATTCCAAAAAAAGCGGACGTAGCGCGTATGCCGCAGATTGCGTTAGAAGACATGTTTTACGGTCGCCGATATTAAACGTTAAAGAAATGGGTAAGCCTACAAAGCTTACCAGAATTTCCTGATTTTTGACGTCACCGATCACAAGAAGGAGGAGAAGAGAGGCTGGAGGAATCAAAAGCCAAAATATAAAAAGAGCGCGAGCGAGCGCGGAAAATTTTTTTTTTTTTTTTGCGATGAGGTTTTCGTGTTTATGACTACAACTTTCTCTGCATCGTTTTAGACAATAAAAATACCATAGGACCTTTGGGAGTATCAATTGCCCCTTTAATGCAAATACACGGGCAACTAATTCATTACAATTGCAAATTACTTCCCAAAACGTAATGCAATTACTAGCACATTGCTATTTTGCAGGAGTGACCGTCTTGGTCCACTTATAACTTCAAATGACAAGCTAAGAATGAAACGACATTTGTTCATTCCTTGCCCCAATGTTTGAGGAGGCTTTCAATCATCGCCGAATAAATGTCACGACCAAATTGTACATTTCTTGTTAATTTTAGTGGATCAATCATAGAACTTGACAATATGGGATAATGCAATCCCACGTTCTTGATATTTTCAGCATAACAATACATGATAGTTCATATACTCGAAGACACCAGATCGCTAAAGATAAAATTGGTTGACACACTTTTTTACCCAGGCAAATGGCGAAATGTGACAATTCGCCATATCTAGACCTCGTCAATAGGGTTAATATAAAACTACTCACACGCGCAAATACGACCATTATTCACATACACGGCTACATTTTTTTTTATTGTTGCTTATAGTTGAAATTACAATGAAGCTCTAAAAAATATACTTGAAACCGAATTAGGGGCTCCCGAACTCAATGATTACAATATCCACAGGCGCGAGGACAGTCTCCAGAGATGCTTATGCAAATAATTTCTGAAGTAAATACAAACAGGAAAATAAACATAAAATAATACATAGCAAAAAAAAAAAAAAAAATGCGACAGTACCCCTCAAAATGTAAAGAACTGGCAAAAAAAGCTGCAGCCTTATACGACCAAAATCCTCAACTTGCGGCTGAAAGCTTGAACCCTCAATTTTAACGCTTTCAAGCATTTATGCAATGACCAACGCATTACCAGAACCAGACCTCAGTTGGAAAACTCCCATAGAGACTGCTCCTGAAAGGAAGTGGCGCCGGTTCACGCTACCGAGAACCAGAGCTAATCACAACGCCGCCGGGCTGCCTAACGTGCAGCGGCCACTCGAGGAACTTGCACATGACTTCCATTTGGGCTTACAATCGGTCATTTTATGGCGCAGAACACAGATATGGTGGAAGCAGGCACGCAGCTGTGGATTTTTGTTTTCGGGGGGGGGGGGGGCGGCCCCTTCCCCCTTGAAATCTTCCATTTGGCAATGTTGCTGCTTTTTTGTTCAATTTAAACACGCTGGCATTAAAAATTTTTTTTCGAGGCTGTGCGTTTTTTTACGCCTTTCTTTTAGCCAGCATGCCCATATCTCCGTTAGAGGTCTATGCACTGGGATTCTGAGTTGTAAGCCTCTAATACATGCTAAAAGAAAGGCAAATGCTCATGGTGGGTTTGTCGGTCGTAGCTGTATATTTCGTCTTTATTAATTCTAATCTAAGGGACGTTTAAATAAATAATCACTCTGAAAGACATTGAGGTAGTTAGGCGCATAATAAACTAAGCTTGCAATTCTAAACTGTCTCGAACACTATAAAATCGCAAACTGCTGAAAAGCGGGTTGTCAGACAATTCCCGCCGGAAAGCCATGACGGAGAGGCCTTCGAAGCTCTCAAACCCTATGCGCTACATAATCTATACTACGTAAACAAAGACATCAAAATATAACGTGGCAAAACATTAGAGCAAAAGGCACTTCACTAAACCCGAAACCTGGATTGTAAAATGCAGAAATTTTACATTTTTAATGCGAAAATTCATGTCTGATAACAGAACAGAATGTTTAAGTATATTTAGAGGCTTAAAACTCAAGACCAGTGCGTATACCTCTAACGGAATGTATTGCTGGGTAAAAGAAGGGTGGGAAAAGAACACGACGCAAAACAACAACAATTAAAAATGTCTTTTTTGTTTTTTTTCCCAAGGGCAGGCGATCGATTAAAATCGTTTAACCCGATTAACCACCGCCCTTTAATCGATTAATTAATCGATTAATCGGCCTCGTTCGTTTTCAAACAAAATATTTAAAAAGAGCTTTTTTTATGTTGAATTCCGTTACAAACGGCGGAATATACAATTTGGATTTCGAATCAGCCTCCATGTGTAGTTGAG